>JBBMKB010089529.1:0-11453 GCA_037833945.1 Alaria marginata
GTCTGGGACCAAAGCGGCGACCCCCCGATACCATGCCGTGACGAATGAATGCAACATTGGTTTCCGTGGATACCAACGATGACCTTCGCTTGGCGCAGCCCAATAAGAAAAAATAAGGCGCGCGAAGCGCGCCGATTTTTGCGCTTGTAAGGATTATATATAATATAACCCCGGGTTGTAATATAACCCGGGATTATTATGAAAAAAATAAACGACATTCTAAAAACCCAGTTGGGGCTCAGAGATAGCAGCCAAACAAAGGACAAGGTTGGTCATCGACCGCCGAAGTGTAGTATGAGTACGCAGCAGTACGAGTAGCTTCATGATGTCAGGAGGCACCCGTGCCGTAGAGCTCCTTGCATAAAGTAGTACTTCGGACACCACATATATAATTTCGTCTCCCAGCCAAGCGGTGGCGGATGCTGTACATCGTCATGTATTTCGTTACTTTCCCCCTCTCAAGTCTTGAGGGGTTGTTAACATCTGTACATCACTTTCGTCGGGGGCCTCCCTCCAACTGATTGCAGGAAGCTTGTAAACGTCAGTTTTTTAGGCTGCGGGCTACGTGATCATGCTTGTGTGCGTTTCTTTTTTATCTACTGGGTTTGTGCTTGTGAAGGAAACTTTTTTTTTATGTCTGTTTATTATTGGATACACCCACCACGGAAGCATGGAGTACAACAACATTAGTGTCGACAATATTTTGGGAGCAACGAACTGTGAACGCTATAAACAACGTCTCAACGCACTTACTGCTCCTTTGATTGTCACAAGGTCGGGAAATAATTCAACGGCAACGAAATGCAAACCTCATAAACGACGTCCCTCAACGCACTGCTGCTCCTTTGGCCGTCAAAAACGACCTCTCAGCGTGCTTCTTCTCCTTTCCCCTCCCACCCATGCCCTCTCGTTGAGCATTGGACCCTACTGTATGTGTATTGCCCGCTTGGACGCCCAAAACGACCTCTCTCAACGTGCGTCTCCTTTCCCCTGCCGCCCCACGCCCGCCCATTGCATCCGACCCTGTGTGCATTGATTGCCCGCACGCGTCTCGAAAGAACGCATCGTTGTCTCGCCGCAGATGGTACCGATATCGCAGCTCGTCCTACTGGCGATTCGAGCCCTTCAAAAGCTAGAAGATGCCGCGGCGTGATGGACTGCCGCTGGTTGTCAATTTTTCCAGAAAGAGTTGGGCGATGAATATTTTTACGAAGGTCCAGCAAGCTTGATCATGTGGACACGCTGTTGTATCAATTTGCTGCAGGCCCTGTGTAGTTGTCGGCCCACTACAGATTACAGAGTGCCTGGGTATTGTTTTAGAAGGGTGACATCAACCGGCGAATTTGAGTCGGCTATGATATACGAATTCGATCACAGCTTAAGTTTTTTCCAGATTTTTTTGTTGTTCTGTTTTTTTTAATCAGCACTTTTTACTCTCAGCGACCTTCTGGACAAAAGCCGTGGTCACAGGTCGGTGTCTCCCCTTCTCCCCCCCGGTACTTGCCTCCATTTTTATCGCGCATAGGGTTCATTCAGCATTCCCACTTTTCAGCTTTTTATGATCGATCGTCGAGATTTTCATCTAATTATGTCCGTGCGGTGATACGGCTTGATTTTGTTTTTTTTTATCCGGCGGATGAGTAAGAGTGAAGCCTAAGCTCACCACGCTTCTACATATGTGTCGTGTGTCAAGTTATCTCGGTTGCCGAAGCAATGGTGTTTTCTTCTTTCGGGAATGATTTGAGTGATCAACGTTGAAGATCATGCTGCACATTGTCGGAGGGCAAGCATCATAATAATGGTGTTATCATACCGCGGCAACGGCATCGCAAGATACCGCAACCTACGGCGTGGCCCCGGAGAGATCAACAACAACAGTGTTTTCATTCCTGCGACGACACTTGCTAGGTCATTATTACGGGGGAACGTAGTTAATAGGGACCTACGGCAGACATAAAAACCTATATAGTTCTCTATTTTTACTACTGTAGCAATATTTGGTCCTATTAACTACGTTCCCCCGTAAATAGTGAGCAGGAGCCACGCAACCATCTCCCGTCGCTCATCGCTCCTCGCGTTCTATGCCTTGTGGCTGATCGCTGGTGGCTCCCTGGCGGCCTGAGAGTCAACGCGGACGAGGACGCCGCCATGCTGGCCGAGCTGTCGGGCAGTGCACCGCCCCCAATCCCAGTCAACATTATCGTTTTCCTCGAATGCGAAAATGTATTATTACGGGGGACCATAGTAAATAGGACCAAATATTGTTAGTAGAAATAGGGAAATATATAGGTGTTTTGTGTGTACCGTAGGTCCTATTTACTAGGTCCCCCGTATTAATGTCTTGCATTGCTGTAATATATTTTTCGAGGTAGATATGATGCAACTAAATCTTCGGCGTTGCGTTGTAGGTTTGTGATCGTGTCAATTGGGGGTTTACCTGGTCACAACTTTTTTCCCTGAACTGAAAGGCCCGACAGCTGTATACCATAACTCTTTTGAGCGAGCTTGCCGCGTCTTTTGACCCTTTTAGGGACATGAAAAGATGTTCCACGCTAATTCCGAGTAGTTTGCACCCAAAAACATGGGTTAGTCAAGCAAGCGAGAGACTTAAGTTAACAGTCGCGTTGCTTGTCTCCAGGC
Organism: Alaria marginata; assembly: GCA_037833945.1. NCBI lineage: Eukaryota > Phaeophyceae > Laminariales > Alariaceae > Alaria > Alaria marginata. The sequence continues at coordinate 2,641 of JBBMKB010089529.1, forward strand.
CCGACTCTCTCGTAACGTACTTAAAAAAGGTGCCGGTAAATATACATGTACAACAACAATAGGTGCCCACGATTTTTAAGAGGCACCGGTTTGAGAGACACGGGTTTTAGGAGGGGTACGTAGCGCGTCAGGTAACGATCTTGCGGTTGTTTCGCGCGGAAAAAATACTTGTTTCGTAGCATAATTATTGTAACAGCGTGCAGAGCGTGCGGTAAAAAGAAGGCGAAATTTTTTTCCAAGCAGTTTGGACCCAAAAATATGGGTGGGTGCGAGCAGATAAAATAATTAATTATTAAGTGGTCGCAACGATCGCAAGAAATAATAACGATTCATGGTCGTTTGCGTGTTTCGCGGCTTCGCAGAATGCTGGCTTGAGTGTTGTACGTAGCGTTTGCCCTGCCGCGAGCTGTGAGGCCGCGCCAGATGAGCGGTAACGGTTTGAGCGTGGGTGGTGGATGCTGCCTGTATCCACAAAGCCTTGCGGCTTGCAGCCCTCGCTCACCCCAGGAGATGACACTTCGTAGGATGGTGGCGGGCGTTTTTTTTCTCATGTGTTTCTTTGAAACCGGCGGTGGCTGCTTGATAAACAGTGTCAACTAACGGCGCTCCATGCACCCTCGGGGTATAAACTACCGACCCAACTAATACTACTACAAACTACTATTATACCAGGGTATACTATACTACTACTACTACTACTACTGTTGCAGTGAAGTATATAGGAGTTTACTGCTACTGACGTAGTGTAGTATAGGACTTCGTACATTAGTCACTATTTGTAGACGCGAGTTTTCGGGAGAAAACCACACGTCAGACACTATTATTATACCGGTTTTAGTGTAGTTTGGGTGTCAGGGTTAAGGTCAGACAATATCATACCCCCCTTCCAAAATACCAGTATACGGGAACAACACCAAAGCCAGTGGTAGACTACAGCTACTTTACCCGTCTGTGTTTTTCCCCACAACAGGCTCGTCTCTGCAAAAAGTTGCGCGCTACATGCATATCATACTCTGCCACGCTGACAGGCCCATTTTACACGAATCCATTGTTCGGACGAGGAGGGGATCTTGTCCCCTGTACAGCTGTACCCACGATTTGAGGACAGACTACTTGAAATTAGAGTGGAACACGTTTTGCAGTGTGTACCTTTTTACTTTAACTACTGCTGCTGCTGCTGCTGTTGTTGCAAAACGTATCCTACACATATTCCAAGTACTACTACTACTCTGTTGTTGTTTGCTCCCACAGGGTGGTGCAGTCAGTAGCCAAAAATGGGTTTTCGCTAACTAGATCGATCAAGGTGCCCCTGGCTTTTTGTTGAAAGGAAGCACTTTCCTCTACTCGCTGTTTCGAGGCTCGACATATGTATGTATGTTCGAATCGACGATCTATCTGCCTCTCTCCAGCACGACACCATGATGCCATGGTGATGTTTCTGACGACAAGTAATCTGCACGGAAGGTGTTTTGAAATTTGAAACGACAGCCAAGCGGAGGGCTGGCAGCGAGTGAAGGACTATAGACCCGAGAGCCGGTTCGATACAACATCACAGACAACCTATCTATGGAGGAACTGGTCACGAGAGTCGGGAGTGAGTGTGACAGTTCACTCGTCCGTGCATACGACTCGTACGGTAAATCTTGTAATAACGATAATCATTTTGGAACAAGATTTGACGGTTACAAGTTTGCTGTTGTTCGATGAAAGATCCAAGATCCAAGACAAGATATGCGACGGTTACGTACTGTAGTTTCGGTTCGGAATACAAACGTCCCTCAAAGTATTATCGTGGTTACTTTTAAGAACAACAACAGCAAGTGCGATTTATTGTATCGTACGTGACCATTCGTTGCTTTAAACAGACCAGGACGCGCAACTCGCACTCCACCGCCCGGCATGGGCGAGGCCGCCCCTCGTCATGGGAGCCGGAAGTTCAGTCCGCGCCAACGCGAATAATTATCGCAGCAACGCCAAAAAGGATACTAACCGTAGCGACGTCGTTGACTGCGGATCGGCTTCAAAGTTTGACGCGTTCGCAAACCACCTCGCCTTCAATTATCACAATCGTCGCCTTGGTGTCGGCAACTCCTTGAGCGATAGTACAACGCCGATTCCAGTCGGTGCCGTCCCTCCCGCTGGTTCGGTAAAGAAGGGTCTGGCACAAGGCGGCCGGCCGTTGAAGTCCAGATCGCTTCCTCCCCCCCGTCCCCGGGCAGAGCGCAAGAAACTCTCCCGTGAACAACTGCGGTATGTTGTCGATGATGGCGGCGGAGAAGCGGGGGTTAAGCAGGGCCACGAAGAGAAGAGCGTACAAGTTTATGTGGCATCTCCAGACAGACAAGGGTGAGGGGTGAACATTTGCACTGAAACGGTGCTATGCTATGAGCTCGTATATCGATGGTAGAACTTTCCTTTTGTCGTCGTCGTCGTCTACGTCGAGAGAGCATACAGGTAGGTTGGTGAATGAAATCGCAAGTACTTTCAGTGTGAAAGGGTAAGGGTGTCCTTCAGCGGTGTTGTATTTTTGGCGTTACGAGTTTTACGTAGCTCTCGTTTTTACGAAAAAGGTATACTGGCAATATCAGCCGCCGACGCAGAGTCAACTAACTGAGGGTTTACTTTGGGATCGCCCGCAATAGAAACGCCGTCGCATCTTAGTAGTAGGTAACTCCCCGAGACATTATAACAATGCCGTTTTGGCACATCGTCTCATCGGCCAATGTCGCGATCGTGGGTGCACACACACAAACCGGTTACATTGTGCAGTATGTGCACCAGTTGTTTCGAAAAACGGTTTTGTTCTTGCTTTCCCGGAGGGGATCGGTCACACAAGAAAATCGGAAACTCTCACGCCGACCCGATATTCTACTGTGCACTCGCACCTTGCGCAAGTGTTACAGAGTGCTCTAGATAGATAGACTATAGATTCGACGTGGAGCCATGGCATAGCTGATGTGATATGGCCAATAGCGTATGTCACGTCAAGGCCGTCATCATAGTCGGGCAAGAAAATAGGCGGTGCTCCAGGTCGGACATCCCACACAGCCTTAGTTATTTACTGCTCCGTAGAGTATGAAGTTGCCTGCCTTGTGACTGTGAGCTGTGAGCTGCCCCGAGATAAATGAATGACGCCATGAGCCATGAGGAGAGCGCTTCCCAACACCGACAACCCTGCTTCCCCCTCGGGGCCCGCTTGACACAACCCCTCGCGTTGATTATACAGCACAATCCACTAGATGACTATTAATAGACCACATGGTCACTGTGACTGTGACTTTGTGGATATAGTGCTACATACAGTACATAACCAGCAACATGTATACTTTCGAGGTCGTCGAATCTCGCCGGCCTCTTTCCGGGGCCCTCCCTTTTGGCCATTGGACGAAGGTCTACAGTAGTAGGGACACACGATCATCACCAGTTCATATTATACATATTTTCCGGCGCGCACGCTCGAAAACAGCAAGCATGAAGCCGGCGAGGTTCGTTCGTGTCTCGTTTTACAAGGATCTTGCGGGCTGTCCGATGCCTGTTAAACCTTATTGAACGGCAACCACGATTTTTGCGACGAAACTGCTTGCAAATAGTGTAAGGTCATATGATTGGTATAGTAGTAGTAGTACGGGGGAACATAACCTATTAATCAGGACCAAATATATAGTTAGTGCAAGCTTCCCCTTCGGGATATGGCTGGCTTGAAATCCCGGGCGCGTCATAAAGTCGCAAGTTGAAAAAGGGGGGGGGGGGATAAGCTCTTGAAAACAGAAGATAAACAATTTAGCCACCACACAAGAACTGTAAAACCCGGCAAGCAACACAGACCAGCCCAAACGATTTTTTAGCTTATAGTTCAAAAACAGCGGAATACATCGTTTTTTTTTGTGTATATCGTGGTTTCTGATTACCATGGTCCTCTGCTATAGTAGTCTATTACGGGGGGACCATAGTAAATAGGACCAAATGTTATTCGCAAAAATAGAGGAATATATAGGTTTTTGTGGGCACCGCAGGTCCTATTTACTATGGTCCCCCGTAATAGTATCATAGCTCTCAGGCAAAAAACAGTCGCGAAGACAGAGTACTGGACGTGGGAACATGCCGAGCTTTTCAGGTCCGGCTCTCTGTACGCAGTGCACTTCGATTGTCGATAGATCCCCGGTGGAGTCACGACCTCGAAATTTTTAACCTTGGACGCACTCCGCGTGAACTCTTTAAAGTTCTTGGCGGGCCCCTGTGCATTGCGGCGGTCGTACGCAATCCCACAGCAGTTATCATTCACACTTGTCTCGTTGGATTGGCAATAATAGTGCGTTGGACTTGCGCGCTCTCATGAAATCAACATGGAATGGGGTTGTTGGAGATCGATGAGAACATCAATGTCAAGGATGCGAAAAGGAAACTACCGAGGCAACGTCAAAGCCAACTCGTTGGGTGCGATGGCATGGCTTGCGATACCCCGAGACCACGAGCGAGTATAGTCATCACCACCGTAAATACGGGGGAATTGTGAAATTCTCGGGGGGGGGATGTTAAGGTATTAGACTAGTGGGGTATTAGTCCGTTTGACCACTTGCAAAAGGTGAACCATTGCTTACCCAAACTAAGCCTTATAACACCGACGACGCCATTTGTTAAGGAATAAGTGGGGTATTAGTCCGTTTGACCACTTGCACAAGGTTAACGAATGGCTTACCCAAACTAAGCCTTATAACAGGAATGTGAAACGTAGACGGAGTTGCTAAAATGTGAAGTGTTGACAAAGTTGTTAAAATGTCAAACGTAGACGAAGCTGTTGGATTTCTCGATCGCAAGCTCTTGATGTGGATCCCACCAGGTCCACGTTCGCTCAGTTTGTCCTATAAGATAATCATTGAGCTCGCCTCACACCTAGAGCACCACCTAGTTGCACAAGGTTAACGAATGGCTTACCCAAACTAAGCCTTATAACAGGAATGTGAAACGTAGACGGAGTTGCTAAAATGTGAAGTGTTGACAAAGTTGTTAAAATGTCAAACGTAGACGAAGCTGTTGGATTTCTCGATCGCAAGCTCTTGATGTGGATCCCACCAGGTCCACGTTCGCTCAGTTTGTCCTATAAGATAATCATTGAGCTCGCCTCACACCTAGAGCACCACCTAGTAGGAGCACTCGACGTGCAACCACCTACTTCCACCGATTTTTTGGACACGACGACTGACCCATCTTGTTCAGTAGTAGGCGCACTCGACGTGCAACCACCTACTTACATCGATTTTTCCGACCTGGCGACGACTGACCTATCGTGTTCTGCCTCTGTCTTCGCAGTCGGAGTGATGGTATCGTTAGACGCCCGCGGTCTCATAGGATGAACCCGTCGGAAATCGAGGATCTCGAGGAGCTCATCAGGGCCAATTATCTGAAACGGGGACCGCCCGGGAAAGGTCCCGGCCAATTCGTTGAGCGCGGTGAAATTGCCGGGTTAGCCCGAGATCTTGGGTGAGTGACTCAAGGGAGGAACGAGGGGAGGGGGTGGGGTCCCCACGAAGCACACGATGGGCATAGAGGAGGTACTAGAACCTTGCCTTCTTGCGGTTGGCCTCTAGATACGCAACAGCGCTGCGTGTCACAACAGCATCTGGTTGGGTCATTTTCGGGCTGGAGTGTAATTTAATGTGGACAGCGGACAGCGCACCTCCTCATCCTTGCCTTTCCCTCAGATTTCGTTCGCACGACGGCAAAAACATCGCGTTGCTTGTCTCGTTTCATAAAAAAACGTTTGTTGCTGCAGATTCGACATCACTCCCGTACAGGCAACACAACTGTTCGACATGCTGGACCCCTTAGGACAGGGCAGAATAGCACAGGATGATCTTCTCAAGCATTCCATCCCGCTCTTACAAAGAGCAGAGCGCGTTGGGTTAACCGAGGACGGACTGGGGGGAAGGAGAGGCTCGGCGTTCAAGGCGAGAAGTTTGTTTTTGCCCGCCGGTACAGAATAAATCACCCGGATTGGGGAGGGAGATTTCTGCGGGGGACAAGATTATAACACGATACTTATTTTCGCTCTTGCTGGAAGTCGGTTTGATAGTCTGTCGTACACACCAACATCCACTAAATACACAGACACATTTAAGTTCAAGCAGACTCATACCGTTGCGGCATGAGAGCCTACAACTCTGTATTATACGAAGTATGTCACCACACACTATACGCGCGAAAGCGTAGAATCAAGCGGCCCGCACCCTTCCCCACGGTGTAGCAACTATCCTTTCTATTTCGGGGGACCATAGTAAATAGGACCTACGAACGCACAAAAACCTATCTATATTTACCTATTTTTAGTAACAATATTTGGTCCTATTTACTATGTTCCTCCGTAATAATTATCTCGGTGACCCCGACCCTCTCGTGCACGGCGATGCTGGCCTCTCCCCCTCAGCCCCCAAGACGCCCGCGGCCCGCATGTCCGCCGCCAGACACGACAGCGCCCCCGCGTCCCTCTGGAGAGCCCCCACCAACCGCGAAGCGTTGGGTCCCTTCCGCCTTGAGCGGGGATCGCAGGGCGAGCGCCACGGCAAGCTTACGTCCGATCTTGTCTTCGAGTGTCAAGAAAAGACCGGCAAACTTTTGGGTCACGGCGCGTGGCTCGGACGGAGATGTGGCCTGTTTGCATCGTGCCTCCGACAACGAAAAGAAAAAGCTGGGGCGGGCCAATCTCGGCGAGGATGTGGATTTGCGCGAGGTTGTGGTGGAAGGAAGCGCCAACGCATTCGCGCACGGCGAAAATCAGACTGAAGTAAACGTTGAAAGAGTGGAAGGCGCGAACCGGAAAGGAGCACGTGTGAGCGGCGTCGTTCGTATCGTTGAGGGAACGCGCGCGGATAAGGGTGGGAACGTTGTCGCAGCCCCTCTGCCCACTACTCTCACGTGCGAAGGAAGCGAAGAAGGCGTAAGATACAGTGAAACTAGGAGTGGCGACGGGCCTCGGAGCAGCCCTGACTACGGCTGTGGGGACAACCATGCCGGCTGTCATTCTACCTCTGACACGCCCTTGGTGTGTCAACGAACGTCCGAAACGACAGCGGGGACGGAACAAGGGCAATGCACGACGACTGCCGGGGTTGCGACATCCGCACCGGGTCTTACGACACCCGCGACGAGTCCAGGGGATACTCTCGCTGGCAAGGACATTTTGACGTGGACCGCGGCCGACGTGAGGGTGTGGCTCCGGGCGTTGCCTCGAGGGTTGGCGGCATTTGCGGAAGCGAGAGCGTTCTCGGACGGAAGCGTGGACGGGAAACGGCTGGCGACGATAACTCTGTCAGATCTCAAGAAAAAGGAATTCCACCACGCCAAGTTTCGCGCTAAGGTACGTAGTGTATACATACGCGTCTTGGCATGACCGTGCGTTTATTGAAACTGGGCATTTATTTTCTTGTGTGTCGAAAGCGTACCTCACCATGTTACTTGATTGACTCTATAAGTTTCCCTGAGCACGATCGCGTGCCACTGGAACTGGGCTTTGTTTTGATAGCAGAAGCGTAGACTACATACCTAACAATGTTTGTTTGTATTTGGTTGATTCTCCCCAGGGCGTGCCTCGCGCGCCGGGTTTCTGGCAGGCGATACATTTGTCAAAGTGGAGAATTAAGCAGACCGTTCCCATCCACAAAGTGTTCTTACAGGTTTTGCGCCTCGGCGTCCTGTGGGTGCACTTGATGAGTCCGAACACGCTGCCGAAACAGACGGTACATATTCCTGCCTGGTTGGTCTCCGTTTATCTCTGTGCAGGCACCTACGGCACTGTGGGCTCAGATCAAGCGAATCCAGCCGATTGCCCCTCCTGCGCCCGCTGTAGCCGTCGTCCCAGCATCCTCCCGATTCTCTGCCGGGCAAACCATTGCCGACGAGGCAACCAGGTCAGCCATGATACGTACACACATGGTGTGCCTAAGGGTAAGGGTAAAAGACCTACGAGTATGGTATTCATAGTTCTGAGGGCTAATCGCTTATTAAACAAAACATGTACTGTATATACGGGGATGGCTTGTACTAAACGGTGCTTCTTCGCGGGGTCGGTGACGTACGTCGTGACCGAGAGGGTGAGAAGACCTGAACGATCACGTTTAGTTGCAGAAGCAGGGATCCGTAACGATCTAGCCACCTTCTAAACACACTTATTATCGGTCTGCATCGCTCAGACCTATACGCACGGAGCAGCCCCACTCCTAAGATGTTTACTGTACCGGCAATAATATCTCCCAGCCAAGTTTCTACCTTCTCTTGATACCGCCTGCTCTACTGTCAGGACGCCCCTTTGCACCGTTGCGCAGTTCGTTGGCCAAGGAGCCTTCGGAGAAGTGTACAAGGTGGTTTGGACGGGAGTTGGGGCAGATTGGGGCGCAACTTTAGCGATGAAAACCGTGCGGTTGGCCGACATTACCGAAGCCGAGCGCGACGAGTACCGAGTGCTTCTCGTTGAGGAGATCCTCACTGTGAGTTTTTTTTTGTATGCCGCACGGGGCAGCGCGCAACTTCCTACTGCTGCAGTATGCTATTAAAAATTAAAAATACACTCCGTACAGCTTTGAGATCGAGAAAATCGTCGAAACTCATATTCGCAAGCTGTGTGTGATATTTCGATCGCGCGTGTTACGGGGGGGTGTGTATGTCCTCATAAAGGGTATTTCGTGAAAAAAAAACTGTTTCTTTCTTATCAGGAAAAGGCGCATTGCAAGCGGATTGATCTTCAAGTATGTGTGAAATCAGAATAATGCAGCAAGTCACACAACGCCCTGCTGACGAACATCAACGAGAGTAGACGAGAGCGA
>JBBMKB010089540.1:0-11452 GCA_037833945.1 Alaria marginata
CTTGACTGTTGTTGCTGCGGTGATTGGTTAGGCTCGTGGCTGCGACGTGTAAATGTGGCATTTCTATTTTTTCGTCGGCTCCGCTTTGGCTGTTTTGTGGAAATGCTGCCGAGCGAGATGCTGCGATTGGCTTCGCCTGGGGGATGCTGACAGGACTGTCGTCCAGTGTTATGGAGTTGATGCTCAGAACTCCAAATTTCAAGTAATACGATCTTCTTGCCGGATCCAAGATTCATGATTTAAAACCCAATTCAGTGACTTTTTCATCGTCAGATGTAATTCATGAAGCGTGGCACCGAGCTCGCTGTCCCCGCCGAGAGGGATACCTCTCAACCTTGATTACTGGTGGTGGTGCGGATGCTGGGCAAAACGCAGGCTTGGCTTGACTGCGGCTGCATGCTGTGATTGACTCCACGTTGCCTTCTTATGATGCGGAGGGCGGCTGTTTTCGGGGATCTTCAACAAGATCGTTGATGTTGGTCTCTCTCTCTCTCTCTCTCTCTCTCTCTCTCGCACGAGCGCGCTAACCACGCCGAACTTTACCGATCCAATCACAATGCGGCAGATCCACGAATCCCACGCAGCAAGTTACTGCGTTGATTGGTTTAGCTCTGGGCTGTGACGCCGCTGAGACTGTCACTAGATACCAACAGCAAAGTGTCTCAAAGATGCATGCATCCGATATAGTGATTGGTTTAGCTCGTGGCTTCGACGCAGCGCAGCACGGTCCAATATCAGCAAATAATCGAATATGTTAATGCACCTGACATATCCTACGGCGCGACAACCACGTAGATCTATACCGATCCAATCACATTGAGGCAGATCCACGAGTCCCACTCAAGATACTGCGGTGATTGGTTTAGATGGTGGCTGTGACGCCGCCGGGACTGTCACTGGAGTCAGCACTCAGCACGGTCCAATAACAACAGCGAAGATTCGCAAACAGTCCTGCATCCGACATACCAGGTATACGGTATATCCTCCGTAGCTAATCCTCCGGCGCACCAACCACGTCGATTTTACCGATCCAATCACACTGAGGAAGATCCACGAGTCTCACGCAGGCCGAGTAGTTCGAGCTCCCCCCCTCAATATCACAATCCGCAACAAAGCAATGTCAGCGCTCTCGAAGTCAGCAGCAAAGCGCGCGAATAGGAAACCAACAACAGCTGCAGGACGGCAGGCGCACCTCTTCAACCCCACAAGCGGTCGGTAAGCCCAAGTGGAAGTGCGCAGTGGATTTGTGCCCGGGGTTCATAGCCCTCGAGGACAAGCGGGACGGCAGACAGTTTGGCCACTGCGACCTGCAGGGATTTCGAGACTCTTCAACCTGCCAGTTTAGCTGCTCTATTTTCAAACCGGAACGCGGGTCTGAGCACCGGTGCCTCGTGTGCAACCAGGCCGTGGCTAGAACACCTTCCATCGGCCAGCAGACAGGAGAACGAAGCTCCCGCAGCCCTGGTGAGAGAACTAGCCTCAGCCTTGCATGCGGTAAAAGAGCTCTCTCCCTCCTTCTCCCCCTCCCTCCCCCTCTCTCTCTTTCTCTCTTTCTCTCTCTATCTGTTACTCAGTGTAATAGCTCACACTAATTTCGAGTATTTGTTTACCACAGATTATGCCGAGTGCTTTCTCACTCTGTCTCTCTCTCTCTCTCTCTCTCTCTCTCTCTCTCTCTCTCTATCTCTCTCTTTCTCTCTCCCTCACTCTCTCTCTCTCTCTCTCGCCATCTCTCTCTATCTGGTCCCCTCTCTCTCTCTCTCTCTCTCTCTCTCTCTTTCTCACATGCACAACTCATACTCGCTATAGTATATACTGCTGCTGCTACTGCTCACACTAATTCCGAGTCTGTTCTCGGTATAATAGATCCCATACTCGGAGGAAACAATTCCGCTGCTGCTGCTGCTGCTGTTGCTCACACTAACTTTTAAGTGTTTCTTACTCCCGGTCTCTCTCTGTGACGTCATTGCAGTTTGGGACAACGTCCACGCAGTGTGGGCTACGTGCGAAGGAAAGCGCTGCTCCGGGAAGTTTCCGCTTCTCACCACGGTCAAGGGGAGCGATGTGGGGGTGAGTACCTGTTTCGTTTCGTTCTGAACTGATACCTACCTTCGTACCCTTTTTTGTGTTCTGCTGTTGCACCGTTCGGTGCGTTCGGTAATTATTTGTTTCGTTCCGAGCTGATACATCAATCTACTGTAGTTTTTCTGGGCTTGCTTTCTTAGAAGGAAGGACGTCTCCTACACAAACTTCAATGTCGGATTAAACTTTGTCTTATGTCGAACATTTTAGTCGCGAGCGGCAACATACATAAAGCCAAACTATTGCCTGGTGTTCTTTCGTCTGTTTGAACGATATGCCGCAGGAACTCTGCCCTTTTAATAACTAGACGACCAACAAAAAGGACCTCAAGCAGGGGTGCACCGGCGACCTCCGCCCAGGACAGCCGATCGTCAAGGAGTGGGACGACCCGTTCCTCCACGGCTTCTGCGCACAGCGTCTGTGGCGGGAGAAGGTGGGCGTTACTGACTCTCTTTGTTTCCGCGACTCCGCATCAAAACATGCTGGACACTATGGTTGAAAACCTTACATGTCGTTAACTTATAAATCGCCGATTTGTACTTCCCGTTGTTTTGCACCCTGCGGCACAGGTGGATGAAATCATTCGAGAAACAATATTGACCAGGAACCTTGGCACGACCCAGGCGACTGCGTGCCCCTCGGCCGACCTCACCGACGCGTTCGCTGACTTCTGAGCAGGCTACTTAACACGTAAGGCACTTGTTCGGCCTGCGCGTCTCTGCAATACGACCTCCTAATTGATTTGAGGATTCAAAGCTCATTATTATATTTATTATCTCTTGAGAACCATGTCGCATTCGACAACTAATCACCAAAATGGGTCACGTCCCACCCGCGCAATAACTCGCGCATTAACTCGCGCGCTATACGATGGCATTGCACGTATGCCTACTCCTACGACTGAAAGAGCACGTGCTCAGAGATCGAACCGAGTATCCATCTTCAACGCTCGACGCGAAAATCGCCGTTGTCCCCTACATCCACCCGAGCCTACAAAAATAAACCCACAGCAATATGTGCGTGATTATTTTTCAAGAATGCGTTTGCGAGTCGGTAGGGTTCAGCCTGTAAACATCGCCAAAGGCATTAATCAATTCAACTACCTGGCCAGAAACAGCATCCATCTTCAAAACTACTCTACTCACACACGCCAATAACTTCAAGTGCCCTCAGTCTGGTGCCTTTCTGTGGAAGGAAGAACGTAAGGTCCGGTACAACTAACTGCTGCAAAGGAGTGAAAGCTGCCATATGCCCCTTGAAAAGGGTAGATTCTCATTTGTGGAATCTCTTCTCCTCCATAAAGTTTCGAAATTCACAACGAAAATACAACGGTCTTTTTTCCTTCACTGCCCTCGGAGCTGCGGGACTAGAGAAGCGAATATCTACCCAACCTTCTCCTCCTTCGATGCTAACAATGCACGGTCGAGCTTATCACCGAATATTTGACTTGAAATAAAAACATACCTCTTAAAGCCATACTAATGTCTCTCATTGCGCAAGGCTTTACATATACGATTCCGAGTTCACCAGCATGGCTGACTCTCTCAAGTTGAATCTTCATACCGCTCAAAATCCCCGTCATCATGTTAAAAAAAACATTAACTGGGCAAAAGAATATAAATCTGCCGTAGACCAGGTAATCAACTCGCCCCGTCCACAAAGTGAGCCTTCGTCATCTCCTGCCTTTATCTAATTGGAACAAACAAGCCGCGTAAATGTGGGACCAACACTAGGTCAGGAGGTCGTAGGCCCTGAAATTGCCGCTTTACTCTACACGTCCGGACAGCAATGCTCCTCACCACGAGCCGTCATTACATACCCGAACGACAGCCCCGATAACAAACCCCGCTTTCTTCCCATTTGGAGTCCTGCCTATGAATCCTTGCAATATCCCCTTCTCTTCTGACACGGCGAGGCTGGTTGGAGTGGAGGCAACTACCGCGAGCACCCGTCATTCAAATCCCGTACAATGAACTTAAATAATACGTCGCCTGTCCCGTTCTTATATTACTGTCGACAACGTCTCCTATCTGACCGCATATTCCAAACAAACAATCGAATAGCCCAAGAATGGCTTGCGATATGTACAGTCGGCACGAAGAACACACCCTGAATAACATCGAGTTTAGTGACCTTCAGCAAACGTTAGAAACCACACGATCAATTTGACAAGCATCAGCTAACGATACACCGGGGAAACCCCTTCCTGCCAGCTTCCATGGTTCTCCATTGAAACGGAAGAATGACACTGAAGACGCTCTTAGATAAAAAAGGATATATAAAAAAGGCAATACTTGGGTACACCGAGAATCGAACCGGATGTAAAGTACGTGGTCCACATTCTATATTTTTGACCACAAGACCACATGTGGCACCCACAAAGATTTAGGGCAGTCGGAAAGTTGTTATTCTATATACGAAATAGCATAATTTAATTAAGCCGCGAGCAAAGACAGTTCTACCGAGTTTTTTCAGCGCAGTATATCAACATCACCGATCTTCTTGGAGATCTCCGACAAACAGCAGCACTTCCATGGAGTCAATCATATAGCATCCGCAGTCAAGCCAATACTGCTGCGTTCTGCCAACAGCATCCGCACCAGAAGCCAATGCGGAGTCAATCACGGCAGCCGCAGTCAAGCCAAGCCTGCGTTTCGCCAGGCAGCCGCACCACTACCAGAAGTCAAGATTGAGAGATGCCCCTCTCGGCGGGGACGGGCCACGCTTCATGCATAGAGTGGACGATGCATGAATCAGTGAACTGGGTTTTAAATCGTGAATCTTAGATCCGGCAAGAAGATTGTTTTACTTTTAATTTGAATGTTTGAGCATCATCTCCACAAAACAGGACGACAGTCCCGTCAGCAGCTCCCAGGCCAAGCCAATGACAGCAGGTAACGAGTCTCGCTCGGAAGCATCTCCACAAAACAGCCAGAGCGGAATCGACGAAAAAATAGAAATGCCACATTTACACGTCGCAGCCACGAGCCTAACCAATCACCGCAGCAACAACAGTCAAGTCAAGATTGCTTTGTACCCGAAGCCCCGCACCAGAAAGCGAAAGCGCCACCTAATGATCACCGTCACATGCAATCCGGAATGGCCCGAAATAGTTGACAATATAGTTGGTGGACAACAAGCTTGTGATCGACCTGACCTTTGGTGCCGAGTTTTCAAGATCAAATGAAGCGAAATAATGGCCGACCTCTCAAAAGCGGAAATGTTTTTGGGCCTTACGATTATCATATGTACGTTGTTGAGTTCGAAAAAGGAGGCTTGCCACATGCACACATTGTCGTCAAATTTAAGAACGATGGCCTTTGATAGGATGAATGAAGTCGATTCCTGGGTTCGGGCTCAGCTGCCTGATTCTTCCATCGCAGACGGAGTCCTACGTGAAAAGGTTCTCAAATTTATGATACACAAACCCTGCGGTCGATACAACCCCAACTCGCCTTGCATGCAAACAAACTGAGACAACAACACCATGCGTTGCTCGAAGTACTATCCTCAACCTTTCAGAACCTCGGCGACTGTTAATGAAGTGACTGGCCGTGCTGAATACCGCAGAACAGACAACGGAGACCACCCTACTATTCGCCAAATAGTTAAAGGAGTATGGCAAGATGTTCCAATTAGTAATCACAGTGGGTGGTTCCGTACAACCCGTACTTGCTACTGAAAAATGATTGCCATATATGTGTCGACGTCATCACTGCCTCATCATGTGTTAAATATATGTTTAAATACGTGACCAAAGGTGCGGATATGGCCAAGGCCCGAATTTCGGGAATACGATGTGAAATTGAACAATACCGTACAACAAGGTTCATTTCCGCTGCCGAAGCAAACTGGTGCCTTCTTGGTTTTACCATGATTAATAGGACACCCGCAGTCACCCTGATTTATGCCCACCTCGAAGGAGAAAACAGTGTTATATACCCAATAGACGCTACGCCCCAGGAACGGTTAGAGTTGGCAAACGCATCTGCATCAAAGATCATGATCTATTTCGGACGACCATCACACGAAATATTCACTCCCCTTTCAATCCTTGATTATTTCGAGTTATATGTTATCACGAAAAAGAAGGAAGGCTCTCCGAATCCTACCCATGCCCCTCATGGAAAATGGCTAGATACGTACGGTAACAAAGTCGTTTCTAGAAGAACATTAGTGAATGCCCATGTTTGCCGAACTGGTTTTCAACATCCAGCCGTTGGATATCTCTTCTACGTCCGGTTACTTCTTCACAAATCTCCCGCTAGATCGTTCACAGAACTACGCACTATTGACAATCCTCAGCACGGACCCACAGAATACTCCACGATTCACAGTGCTGCTACACACGAGGTTTAGTAACCGGGGTTGAAGAATACACCATTTGCATGCAGGAGGCATCCACCTTTCAAGTAGGACCACAGTTACGAGGACTTTTTGTCACTCTAATATTCGACGGCGGTCCTGCTCCGAAGCTTTGGCACGAATTCGAAGACATTCTTATCGAAGACTTACGCATTCGACTTACGAAGCAAGAGGCCATACTACATGCACTGCGTGAAATCGACTTAGAACTACAGTTACACTGCAAATCAAATGAGCAACTGAATCTTTCACAGGTCTTCCACTCCGAAACCGAATACGAACGCATGAAATCCGCTTTCAAATGTGAAGATCAAGTATCGTATGCAGACGAACACGAACCCCGGCTTACTCCAGAACAACGTAACGTATATAAACAATTATGAGTGCAGCACGAAACAAAAACGGCAAGCCTTTCATGATAGATACTCCTGCTGGAACAGGAAACAAATTTACGGAGAAGGTCATTGCCGCACGACTAAGGGTCTAGGCATGACAGTGTTGATCGTTGCATCCACCGGGATAGCCGCCCTCCAACTGCCGGGCGGTTGGACTGCCCATTCTATGTTTAAGATATCTCTCGACGAGCATGTCGTACCAGGAGCAGTATGCAACATTAAAAGCCAAACCCAGCGCGCATAACTAATACGGAGGAGCGATTTAATCATTTGAGATGAACTCCCAATGACACATAAGTACTGCGTCGAAGCCCTAGACATTTCTCTGCGATATCTCCTCGGAAACGAAAACCATTTCGGCGGCAAAACGATCCTGTTTAGCGGCGACTGGAGACAAATAGGTCCCATCGTTAATTTTGGACCTCCGTCTGACACCGTAGAAGCTGCTGGAATATCAAGTCGCCTCTGGGAAATATATCACACGCATAAGACTAACAATTTCACAACGAAATTAAGAAGACGCCCCGTATTCAGCCTTCGTTCGTGCAATCGGCCAAAACATCCAACCTCCTACCCGGCTTCCCGATGGCGCAGATGTCATTCCACTTTCGAATGCCGATAACTCGTCCAAACCAGGTCATATCCAGCTCAAGTACACCACCGAGTTCAAAGACTTAATCAATTTTGTCCACCTAAACATGAACGAAGATCCAACATTGTTGAACGACCGTGCCATCCTATCCACCACAAATGCCTTCATTGACGTCTGCAACGACAACATCGCCAACAGGCGATCAGGGGCTAGTGCTACATTCTTGAGCTCAGATACACTAAACCCCCATGAGACCAACTCCAACACAGCGTTCGCTTCCCCTGAGCATCTCAACCATCTTAACGTCCAAGGTGTCCCCCCTCACAAACTATTCATAAAATCTAACGCCCTTGTCATGTTCACAAGGAATTTGAATGTTTTCCAAGGTCTAGTTAACGGTCAAAAAGGCGTTATCCGCGGTATTTCCGCAAACGCACGAGTTATTCAGGTCAAACTCCTGAACCCCGAAAAACAATGGTCCTGGGACTTCGGATTTCTTTCACAGCCCAAGTTGGGCGCCAAGGTATTTCATCCCGGCGTTTACAATTCCCTCTTCGTCTTGCTTGTTCACTTACGATCAATTAATCCCGAGGGCAAACTCTAAGCCGTATTGGCCTCGATCTAAGAAGCAACGTATTTGCACATGGTCAACGTTACGTAGCTCTGAGCCGTGCACAGAATCGCAATTCTATAATGTGCCTTCTACCCCCTACTCGCATAATCAAGGGCGTCCCCTATACTGCCAATGTCGTCTACTCGCCCTTTGTCGACGCTGCTACCGGAAACCCTGCACAAAATAGTGCAACATAACCACCAATCTTCTTCACCACCAACATGGTCCATCTGCCGCGAGCTCGGAGATGGTTCATGCGGGGTCCGTTCTCTAGCAAGACATATTGTCGGAAATCCGGGTCTCCACACCCAGATTCGACACGAAGTTGTCCAATACCTTCACCAGCACCGTGAAAACCCTGACTTCAACATTACTGCTGGCATAGGCATAGAACACATACACGCCTTGGGCAAGTAGCCACGTGTCTACACATCCTATGACGAGTACCTGCAGGCAATGTCATCCTCTACCGTATTTATGGGTCAACCAGAAATTATCGCCGCTGGACTTCTCAATGGCAATAACATCGAAGTTATTTTCACCGGATCCCCTCCACCTGATATACAGAACGCTAACCCCAACAATATATATATCTGCTGTACGATAACAACAGTCAACATTACGACTCATTCATCGCACCTGCTGCTGCTCCGGCATCTATCGCGACCCTGCCTGCTTCAGCACCGCCACCATCTTACGCCTAGGGTCGACTTCTTCGAACCAGCAGAGTCTTCAACCACCAAAAAATGATGCTTTCCTTCTCACAAGCTTGTGTTCAGCTAGCAACGGACGGCATTGGGCAGTTTAGCATCACAACTTGATAGCGGCAGTGCCCTTTCCTCCTCTCCGGGGGGAATCGTTATTTTAAATTTGTTGTTGATTGTGAATGATAGCCTCCAACAGAGAGGAGTTGGCTGTGTCGCAGTTGAGCACCACAACTTGAAGGCGGCAGTGCCCTGTCCTCCTCTCCGGGGGCGATCGTTCTGTTCAATTTGTTGTTTATTCTGAATGGTAGCCTCCGATAGAGAGGAGTGGGCCGTGTGACTTCCGGTTAGCCTGATTTAATTGTGATTGCGCGGTTTGTATTGGATACTGTTAATGTACACGAGGGTGATCTCTCCATGGTGTTCGCGGGGTGAGGGGCGGGCGACGAGGTCCGGTTATCCTGATTTTATTGTGTTCTTGGGGGTTTGTAGTAGGAAATGATGAGGGGCGGGCCATGACTTCCGGATAGCCCAACTAATGATGTTCTTGGGGTTTCGTAGCGGGCAATTGGTGTGATTGTAAGCCTCAGACAGACGGGAGTGGGCCATGACTTTCGGTCAGCCTGACTTGATTGTCCTTTTGGCCGAGAGGAGTGGCCCGTCACTTGAGGGGCGGGCGATGTGCTCCGGTTATCGCTTTTTCCTGGGGTTTTGAGGGGCGGGCGATATGTTCCGGTTATCGTGTTTTTGACGTATTCTTGGTGTTTGTGTTGGGTGGTGATGAACGGCGGGCCTTGACTTTCGGTTAGCTCCACTGAATGCCGTTTCCTGGGGTTTCGTAGTGAGTGAAAAAAGGGATGGACGCACGCGAGGGCAGTGGCCTCCGCCTGACGTCACGGCGACAGCGTACATTCTGCCTCTCCGGGATAATCGCTCCATTTGTTTTGCTTGGCTGTCTAGTTGGTGTAAGAGGAGTGGGAATCACTTCTAACGCGGCCATTTCGTTCGCGGTGAGAAGGAACATTTAAAGACTACAGATTGAGTACTGTAGATAGAGCTTAGGTGTGACTGTGTGCAAAGGTTTCCATTTACTTGCGCCTTTCTATTATTTCGGGAATGTTATGAGCGATCAACGTTTAAGCTCAGGCTGGGCATTGTCGGATGGCGAGCACAATAATAGATACAAGGTTTCCTTTTGTTTCCGTCGTTTTGTATTTTCGGGAATGCTAAAAGTGATAACGTTGAAGCTCATGCTGAAGCTCATGCTCCATGCTGCACATTGTCGGATGCCAAGCACAATAAGGTTAATAATGTTAATAATCTATGATGGGTGATCGGTAAATTTACACTAGTGGTTCTTCATTTTTAACTTCATCCTGAAACCCTTGGTATTGATTTTGCCTCCATCCTGTTTTTTTTACATTACTTGATCCTGTAACCAAGTTTTCAACAAATATGCTAGAAACTGAGGTGTATTTGCCTATCCGAAGCATGGGTGCCGGCGAATGCCGGCACCCATGCGAAGCCCTTGGATGTATATATAATTCTATATATCCGTTCAAACGATTTTGGGCTCAATTATTATTATTTCGCGTTTTTTAAACGAACGGGGACAGGGGACGCGTAGACCACATCAGTTATATAACCGCGTTGCTGGTTTGCACGCCGATCCCAGTGACATTGTTATTTATAATACCTATCATATGATTCGAGTACAAGTGAAAAAAACTGTCAGCCAATCAGTGCATATTATGTACAGCAGCATCAATCTGTACAGCAGCAGTAGTAGTGCCACATACAGCAGTCATACAGTACAGGTAGTATACATTAACGAGCTTTATACAGCGGCAGCAGATCTACCACAGTACTACTGCATTCTGGCCTATTTCATTGTTTAGCGGTTTTCAAACGAACTTGACGTCACGGCCGCAGCGTACTTTCTGCCTCTTTGGGATAATCGCTCCATTTGTTTTTCTTAGCTGTCTAATTGGTGTAAGAGGAGTGGGAATCACTTCTAACCCGGCCATTTCGTTCGCGGTGAGAAGGAATATTAAAAGACAACAGATTGAGTACTGTAGATAGAGCTTAGGTGTGACTGTGTCCAAAGGTTTCCATTTACTTGCGCCTTTCTATTATTTCGGGAATGTAATGAGCGATCAACGTTTAAGCTCAGGCTGGACATCAATCTGTAGAGCAGTAGTGCCACATACAGCAGTCATACAAGTACCGGTAGTATACAACAACGAGCTCTATACAGCGGCAGCAGATCTACCACAGTACTACTGCATTTTGGCCTATTTCATTGTTTGGAGGTTTTCAAACGAACGGAGAAAGGGGACGCGTAGATCAATTAAATTGTTCGGGGATGTGTACAAGGTTTTTAGGTAGTTTCGGGTTTGACGCGGGTTTTTGATCCAAATTCGCGTGTTGTGAAAAAACACTCCTGTTCGGCTCCCAATCTGTGAACCAATCGGTCCTTATACTTCCACCCGCCGTACATATGTGTGTCTGCACGTACGTGTGAGGAAAGTAAACTAGAAACGTCGATCAACAAATGCTACCTCGAGTAGCTTTCTATACTCGATTACTATACCACATTCCCCCACACACGCTAAATCCACCCACTACAGTTTCAACACCCAACCTAACACCCACCCACCTACCCATCCTGCCACTCACCCACCCACCTACCCACCCACCC
>JBBMKB010089551.1:0-11452 GCA_037833945.1 Alaria marginata
AACAACAACAACAACAACAACAACAACAACAACAACAACAACAACAACAACAACAACAACAACAACAACAACGAAAGCTTCCGTCGCCTACCTGGAAACCCCAGATGAAGCGTCACGTCCAACTCGCCGATGTCCACCCCGAGCTCTAGGGCACAGGTTGCCGTAACGCCCAACAGCTGCGCAAAGGAAACCAACAAGAGAGAAAACCACAGCAAAGCGCGCGAGGGAGAAGAGAGGACGGTAAACATCAACACACGTACAATACAGCTGTGAATCTCAAAAGCGTGACCCTCATCCTCAGCAGACGGGGGCGATAAAAAAAAAAAGTCTGCCAACGACATACTGTTTGCGCACATGCAAGGTTACTGCAGCGGTAGCCCCCCGCGCCCCCCTGGCACAAGTGTGGTAGTCTACAACATGCACCCCTCCAGCACCGCGGAGATCGATGCCAATGAACAGAGGCTACGATACCTACAAACTCGAAACGAGGTCGAGCTTGAAAGGAATACCATTCGGGAACCTAAAAAAATCGACCCGCGATATTAGAAGGTCTGATCGTCGAGCGCTCTGTCTCGTTTGCTACTGATGGTCGGACTGCAATTTGATAACCAAACAAAAAGGGTTGCTGCGATTGACTACGGATTCGGTACGTGTCCGGAAGACGTCGTTGTTCAATTTTCGCGCAGAAGGCCATTTCCTAACCCCTTTCAGAATTGCAAAAAACATAACACACTAATTCCAAGTAATTTACCCCCAAAAGCAAGCTGCAGGTCAACACAACGGCGGTCAGTATAAGCTGTCGGGACTGCCGCGCTCTCCACCCCTTCCTGCGTTCCGACGAAAAATCCGTTATCCAGAAGCGCGCACCTTGTTCGCGAACAGGCGTTCCTCAATCTTCCGCCTTTCATCTTTGGTGTACCCGCCTCGGTAGCCTTGAACGAGGGACACCATATGTGGCGCCGTCTTTTCTAGGTCCTGGGTTGTACGTGTACGGCACACGGCGAGGAAACAATCGGCGCGGTCAATACGTTCAGCAGAAGCACGCGGGCGGGAAGCTGCTTCAGAAACAACAAAATTAACCGGATACGAGCTGAGCGGGAGCAAAGAGACGAGTCTATTTTACGAACATCAGCGCCAAAAATCAACGCGAATTCCATGACGCACGCCAAGCAACCGGTACACTTCGGAAACCTCTAAGGGCGAAGAGAACGCTCGCTGTTTAGGCAGTGTCGAACGCACCGCCAGCGGTCTTCACTTCGCTGAGCACCGTTAAAAAAGCAAACAGTCACTGTCCTTACGCCTGTCCCAGCATGTCTTTTTTTTCCCGGCCACACACACACCCAGGGGGTGCCGGAGTACCTGGAGTCCGTAACGTAGCGTCAGCTCAGTCAGCTTCCGCGTGCGGCAGAACGCCAGCGTCCTGATCCGTTGCTTCACTAGTCCGGCCAGAATTTGCGCCGTTTCGCAGATTGGGCTGCGCCGCCGACCATCCTCCCACCCAGGCTTGTCCTTCTCCTGCCTTTCCCCCTCCCCCTCTCCTGCTAAGCCGTCTTCCTTCGTCGGCTCTGTTGCAGTTACGCCGCAAGCACTCCCTCGCGCCTCTGCCCCTTCCAACGCCGCCACTTCCACCACCCCTTTCATACTAGCCTCTAGAGCGACAGGATTCGAATTGAGCGCCTCGGTCTGCAAACATTCCACATACCCGCCTCTCGCTCCTACTCCCACGCTTTCGACACTTGCGCCAGGGCTGCCACTGCCGCGTGTTGCGCGCTTTGTTACCCTAGCCGTCGCTGGTGCCCTTTCTGAGTTGCCGCCCGTTTCATCGTCGCCGAGGCCGAGGCGGGGAAGATCCCCGCTATCGACAGGTCGATGCCGTATGGAACCAGTACCGCCGTCCTCAGCACCCGCTTCGGACGTTTCTTTCACTGCAGAACTCGCCATCGGCACTGCACGGCGGGGCGTCTTCGCATTTACCGCACCTCCCTCTGGGCTCACTGTTGCTTTCCCGGATGATCGCCCTGGGAGCTCGGCCCCCATAAGCTTCATGTACTCCTTGTTGTAGAAGTTATCGGTCGGCCCCTTCCGCCACGCGTCCAGACCGCACAAAGAAGCAATGCCGGACACGCATCTACCGCCGGCGCCGCCGTTCCCCGCTCTTCCTTCCGTCGTTGCCGTCGCCGAAGTGAACGCGTCTAGTTTAGGACGTTCGCCTGTTGCCGTACTAGCCACCACCCTTGCCTCGTCCAACGGATCAGCAGTAGCGGGAGAGACAGCAAGCGCAGCCCCTTTCCGACCCCGGGGTCGCGCAGCGGTACTCGGGCTTGCCGTTGCTGCGCGCGCCGCGGTAGTAGCCCCGCCGCTTCGGCCACGGCGCAACGCTGCCCTAGACGATGCTTTTCCGCTCGCTGCTTCTGGTGGCTTGTACCACTCGGCAACGATCGGCGGCCGCCACAGGACGACCGTCTTGCGGCCTGTGGGTGCCGTGTCGGTGCTGCCGAAGTAGAGGTTCCGCCGTCCGCCGAGGCACTCCTCCAGTGGTAACAAAGACGCGAAGTGCGACGGGGCTGCGCGCATGGTGGCCGAGCAGCAAATGAACTGCCGTGCATTGGAGGGGGGCGAAACACGCGCGAGGTGTACGTTGGATGAAAGGGACAGAATCGCGCAAAGCTCAGAATTGAGCAGACCCGTGCTGGCAAATCAGGTCGGTGAGGGAGATTAGACAACGTTGTCGCAGCAACCGCAGAACGCAAGCGCCCTACTCAGGGCGAACACGTTCCCGCGGTCGTCGATGGAAAAACGGAACATACACCTGAGCACCCGAGCGCCACGCCCGAGCGCCACTGCAAAGTTCAACCGACCGCGAACCTGTCGACCTATGCCTCGCCGTTCACGAAAACGACACGCGCCACGAGTGGCTAACATCTGCTCTGCCTTGGACACCTGGACAAGCCCGATGCACGAGGAGTCCACATACTCGACATCAAACAAAATACATGGAAATTTGTAACGTCGGGTTGTCTTCTTTCGATGCTTCCTATGGGGGCTCCTTTTGGAATGTCTTTGTTGGCAGCACCGAACAAACCTGCGGCGGTGGGCCAGGGTGAGCGTTGGCCGACCAGAGACGCAGCAGCCGCCTTAGCACCATGGAGACGTGAGCCCCAAAGGCCCCACGGTAAACGTGAGCCTGCCGGGACACGGTTCGGGTTTCTGTTACTGGTGCTTCGTCGCGCATGCCTCATGAACAGTCAGTCCCGCAATCAAAACTTCAGTAAAGTATCACGTCTTGGCTCTGGAGCAACGGCACCGGAAAGCCGCGAACGGATAACGACCACAACGTAACAGCAAGCGATGTGTAAAAATCAAGGGGTACGATTCATCTCCCTCCCTCCCTAACCAACCTTTTAGCAGCAGTAGCCCTCCATGCCCCCTCTTACCTCGTCGATAACAACGTGCGATAGGTTGGCCAGAATGCGGCGGAACCTCTTGTGCCCCGGAAGCACGGAGGCGTGCAGCATGTCGGGGTTGGTGAGGATGATGTTCGCCTCCTCCGCCACGACCCCTCGCTACACAAAACATGCAAACAGAGCAGGAATGGGTACAATTCTCAAGCGACCACAAGCGGGCGGTGAGCGAAAGAGACGGAAAAGGGTCAGATGGCGACGGGGCAGCTATCAAAAGCGCCGCACACGCTTTACCCCTACGCGGGCGGCAACAACCCGAGCCGTCTGCCCTAATTAGCTTAACCGGCGCAACTACACGAACCGTTTGGCGCACTCACCAAACGCCGGGCAACAGCGCTTCGAGCGAGACGCTTACAAGCAGGCGATGGAAGAGAAAGCACGTCGAACACACGGGGCAGCAATGTGCGTACCCTGACGAAGCGCTCTATCCTATAACTAGGTATGGGGGGATATATACGAAAAGGCGGGAACGCACGTGAGCGAAGTGTTCGCATGGGCTCAAGTAATCCCGCGGCAACAACGCGTGCGGAGACACGTAGGGCGTGTTTGATTGCTGGCACTATAGCTCAGAGAGTAGCATACTATTGCTGTAGCGTAAGCTCATGAAGCCGCACCACGTACCAATGCCGCAGTATAGTACGCCGCATATTCACGGTGGAACAGCCTACACTTGCACTGGTGGTGGGGCTGGGCTTCGCTTAAATCGCGACGAAATTCACCTTGAATGACATTCGCTCACCTCTCTAAAAGGTGTGTCCCCATCGAGCGTCATCGGTCGCACACGCTGGGTGAGGTAGGCAGACGCACCGACCAGTCCTTTCAGCGACCTAAGGGTCACGTGCCAGTCATTCAAGGCAGCACAACGCGCAGCTAAACAAAATAGGAAAAAAACTCGCTACGAATGTGTGGGCGTTGCCATTATTCTTTCAAGCCATTGGCCGGATAGTGCACCGTAAGATAGATAAGGGGGGGGGGGGGGAGGTTAGCCCCGACATCGTTTCAGTTTCCATGACGGCGTCGCCCGAAAAATCGGGAGCGTCCGTCACACTGCGTGAACACATGAGGGACAATATCGCCCGTTAACATACTGCCGCAGCGGTCAGCACCGAAACGTCTTACGATTCACACGACCATA
The DNA here is from genome assembly GCA_037833945.1 of Alaria marginata. Taxonomy (NCBI): domain Eukaryota; class Phaeophyceae; order Laminariales; family Alariaceae; genus Alaria; species Alaria marginata. Next base: position 4,597 of record JBBMKB010089551.1, read on the forward strand.
TTGTAAGAGAAACGTTGACCACTATTTGGTGGTTTTTTGTCATCATTTCGACTATTAGTAGGCCAAAAGGGGAACGAGGGGAGGTGGGGGGGTCAATCAAAAATTCCCGACAAAGTTTTAAGATAAGAGAGTACAGTATTTGCTATTGGCCCCGATACTCATCTCGACTCTGCAATCGTGGTCGCGAATAAATAAATAAACTACCTCGAGCCAACTGCCCGTGAGACAACCACAATGATCACACCTGAAGCGGTGTCACACTACGACCAGCTATCAACAGGGCTCTGGTTTGCCAACAAAACCTCCTATCGCGGTGTTGGGGATGGCGGGTGGCGCCGTCACCCACCCTGATTGCCGCAACACTGCTCCGTGGTTGCAAAGGCGCACCTGAGTTGGTCCTGTGCGAGGGCCTTCGTAGGGAAGAGGTAGAGCGCGACAGCATCCGGGCGGGTCCCGAGGATGGCCTCTATGACAGACACGTTGAACACCACAGACTTTCCGGAGGAAGTGGCCGTAGAAAGGGCCACGTGCTGGCCTGCAACAGCGGCGTCGATGGCGAGCGCCTGGTGCTTGAACAACCTTCCCGTCCGGTGTGAGAAAAAGAGGTGGGGCATTGGGTATATAGAGAACGACACGTTATGCGGCGGAGAATCCGGAACGTTGCGCTTTTTGTCCGGGCCGTTCAAGCGCTTCGTCTCAGTCCGGGCAGAAACTTCGAACACAAGCAACACACGATGTGCTGCAGCCTGCCTATATAGTTATTGATGGACATCAGGGAGGCCGTACTTGCGCGCAAAGTAGCTGTGTGCGAGGAGCAGTGTGGGGGGCAGTTGGGAGCCATGTAGAACGGAGGCAGACCGGCGAGCCTTTCCTGACGTCCTACTCGTGTCGTAGAGCACGCACATGCGTGCTGAGCGCGAAACCCAGAGAGATTGAGGCACGACCGCAGTACGAAAGCCGCGCGAGCCACGGCACGGCGGCAGTGGCGGCCCCGACGGCGGGCGTTTACGAACCTGCTACCAACAAACCCACAAAATGTGCACACCAAACAAAACAACTCGGGGGAAAAATACACACCAGGTATTAAAAGATAGTTCGTATAGATGTCGCTATGAACTCGCACAGCATGATATTTTGTAACTGTCGTCAAGTTGTGCCGCTTCAGGCAACTCGAAAGGGGTCCCCCCCTAGTTTTTGGCGTCGTCGAAATAAAAACTCGCCTTTTGTAGTAAAAAAGGTCGACGACGCCATTCTGCAAGTTGTCACTCACCTCGTCACCCCCTTCGATGCGGCAAGCGCAGCCGTCACTTCGGGGTGCAGGGGGTGCGCAGTCTCGGCGTACTCTCCTTCCCTACCCGGAAAGGTCTCCGTATAGACCGCCTGCCCCTCATAGATCGGGAGAGATTTGAGGTGGTCTAGCGCCAGGAGGGGGTCGAACCTGGACGCACGCGCGTATGCATCCGCCCACAATCAGTACGGCATCAGAGCGTGTGCAACAGTTGAATTTTGCGGAATGGGAACGAAGGGGATGAAGTTCGAACAAGCAATGACGAACCACCGTGAGTGCACGAGGGTGGCGATGATACACGGACGCGGCACGGACGCAACTTCTAGGGGGTATGGCGCACGCCCAACACGCTGGGCGCCACCGGACAACCACGGACAACCGCGCGCTTGCACTAATTTTCCCCAAAATTGGTCATTCAAGGAGCCTCGGTTGAACAATATATCGCCCAATAAAGACAGGTGGGGATCACCAATCCCCGAAAACGAAAACACGTGTAAACCAGTACGACAGATAATTAAACGGAAAAGGACTTCCTAACGTACGCGCTTTCTCCATCTGAGGACGGAAACACAGGCGCAGCCAACCAAGCTTGACCGGCGGAAGCGTAACACTTCAGAAAGGCGTACGCGCATAGAGCCAACACCAAGCGTCTGGGAACTTTAGGCTCAGAAAAACGCATGGCAGGGCGGCGCGCCGATATAACGCCCTTGATTACCTACGCAGGGGCTTACGTGCCTTAGCGTGTGCCTTATCGTAGCTCTGAGCCCTCCTGAATTTCTTCCAGCAGGACGCAACGGAGCTAACATGCCACGTTGGATTAAAACACCAACACGCACCTAAGCCGGCAGTCGTCACCCTCCTTCGCGTCCGGCGCGGCGCGTCTCTTTCCCTTCCCCTTCGTCTTTCCGCCAGCGACCCCCCGATGTCCAGGCAGCGCCTGTTCTTTCGCACTGGAGCCCGCCTGCTGTCCATCGTCGTCTGTCTCCCCCACGTCAACACCCTCATCTCGCCCGTACGCTACGTAGGCAGGGCTCTGACTTAGCGGATCAGAGAGTAGAAGGGCGGTCCCTGTAGCCGGAAGGCGACCGCTCTGCCCCGTCGTTGCGTTCGATGCGCCCCCCCTCCCGGCCACGCTTCGGCCAGAATTTGCTCGCGTTGTTGAAACTGCTGCTTTCGTACTTTCGGAATCGCTCCGTTTCCCTTTATCGACATTGGCGACTCCACAGCCACGGCCATCACCACGTAATCGCCCCGGTCTTTTCCCGCCTCCGCCCGGGGCAAAACTCCCCTCGCCGCTGTCACCGCCGCCACCAGAAGGCGAGCGCGCGTCCGAGCTCAACGAACCCTCTTTCTCTTTCGTGGCCGTCCTTGCGTTTCCCTCGCCTCCTGCTATATCACCGCCGTCGCCGCCGACGCTACCACCGCCACCGCTACCGCCGACGTTGCCACTAGCATTCGCGTCATTATCTGTCCGTTTTCCCTCGGCGTGCTTTAAGAGGGCCTGGCGCACGAGCAGCTGCCGTTTCGAGACTTTGGCCTTTCCGGTGCCTCCTGTGTTCTTCTGGGGGAAGAACAACTCCAGCCGCTGGGCCTGTCATGCGCGGTCGTGAGGAGTAAGCTCTCGGATCGGTCGGATCGATTGTGCCCGAAAACAAGCAGGGACCATAACGTGGTAGAGACGATGAAACTCGAGTCGAGTCAAACATTTCTATTCGGGCTGCGAACCGCGACGACTGCTCCTCCGGCAAAAACCAAACCATCCACCATGACCGTCGCTACAAAGCCCTCTCCCCTCAAAGTAACCACTGATGTCCCCGAACTCCGTCGGTATCACGCGTCAGCTTGAGGAGCACCCGCTTACCTCCGTCTGGACCTCTCTCGGCTCGAACTCTCCGTCGGGCTCGCCGGCGGGGGGCTCGTCCAGCACGAGCACCGAGCGAGCGACATCGGCGAGTCTTCGTAACCGCGGCAGGAACGACCCCTCGTCACCGAACCGCCCGGGAAAGAGGCGCCACACCATGCTCTGCCGCCGGGGGGAAGGGGACGCACCATAAATTTGCAATCTTTTCGATGATTCCATGGAATTTACTTACGCTGTCGTTCACTTAGAAAACGCTTTTCAACTTTCAAACACGTCAAACACCTGCAAATTAAAAACCTGTATTTTGTTTTCAACAGCATCAACGACGACTTCAGCGCAACCGAAATTTGTCGAAACATCTGGCACGGCAACAGCGACACGGATGTGCGCAGGATCGCATGCAGGCGTCGCCCGTCCCTCGGCCGTGGCAGGCAGCGTGTACAAGCGAAACGGCTGGGGTTTGCGAGCGCGTTTTTGGGACAGGCGAGCTGCCACCTGAAATAAACAAATCGAGCAGGACTTTCTGCGCGGCCAGGGTTTCGTGGTCAGGTGCCTCTTCACAGGGGCTGCCAGGGAGCGAGGCAGCCACCTGCTCCCACCCGCGTGTGTGTGCGAAAAAAACGGTGTCGGCGGAAAAGTGCTTTCGGATTCGCCACCATCCATGCGTTACTTCCCTGTGCTTAACCTTTGCACTGCTGCAAAAATCAACCCACACTACAGTAATCCCAAGTTGTTCACCCCGAGCTATTCCGCTCTCGATTGGAAGGCATTGAGGGCAGCTATTGATAGCGCTCGCACCTACTGTAGGCGCGGGTTCTACTGGCCACCGCTGCAAGGTTACAGCCGCCGAAAACGATCAGTGCGTCCGTGTGTGAACCGCACCTGGAGGCTCGACACGCGTGGGGGGATGGAATTCTTGACCAGAAAGCAGTAGGCGTGGTCGGTCGCCGTGAAGAGGTCGAGCAGCTGACGGTACGCCTCCGGCAGGGGACGGTCGGTGCCCTTCCTCCCTTTCGTGCGTGAGAGGGCATTCAAGGAAAACCAGGAAAAAGCACAACAACGGAGGAGGGAAAGACGGGTACAACAGTCGTCGATGGCCACAACTGCAATCGGCACTTTCGCCACTTTTTCATGCGCAGGGAGGGCTCGGTTCGGATGCGCAAGAGGGTTTATAAGAGGCACCGCCAACACGTACTGCTGTACTTTTGCAAAGCGTTCAAAAGGAAGCGTTGGTTGATTGCTTGCTTGAAATTTGCGCGAGCGAAACAGATCGGGGTTCCAGCGCAAATGCAAGCTTAAGATTTTGTACCCTTAACGTACAGGCGGAGTTCTTCGCCCGAGCTGCGTGCGTCGTGGCTGGCCTCGACCACCCCAAGACAAGAAGAACGCGCGAGACATGCCTTCTGCTTGCAAACTACGGGGGCGTAAGCTAGGTGGCGTTCGGAACCAAAGATCGTGTTCGCTTCACGCTTCTCTCAGGCCTAAGGCGGGTAGATCGGTCTGTTCCGAACGGTTGTATCATATTGATACCCACAGAGAGTCGTGGTGTGTAGTCGGCGAACAGTAGTTTGGAGACTTTGTTGGTGCTAACCCTTTTACCACTGCAACAAAAGAAAACAATAAAATTATAAGTATATACCTGGTAGTCCCTTAACCGTGGGGGATCATATCCAAAAAAAAAAAAAAAAAAAAAAAAACACCCTCCATCCCCGGGTTTCCTGCTCGCTCCAATATCTACTGTAGATACGTTTTCAGTGCAGTCAATTACGCCACATGTTTTTAACAGGCTGCATTTCGACCTTCAGCTGGTGCGTGCCAGTGGTGTTACTTGCTATATAATGTTGAATCCACAGTAGCTCGTGATTCTGTTCAGCTTGGACGCCCGCACTTTCTCGACGGAGGTCTACACCAGCTGGTCTGTACCTCGACCTTGGTGTGCTGCAGTGGTCGAAATTGGTCGAAATTCAGAAGACACGACATGAGACAAGAAAACAACCCCCAACAGAACGTGTGTACTTCACTTGCGGACAGCTACAGCAGCTGCTCACAAGCATCATCAGCCCGCGAAATTGAGGCACGCTCCTAGTGGTGCGTGTGAGGGCGTCGGGTGCACTAGACAGCAGTCGTAGGCAGCCAGAAATCTCACGAGGTGATTTCGTTAAATCAAAGTTGCCAAGCGAGCATCACCAAAAAAGTTCAAAAACCTATTTTGATTCATTTTGCGCGCGAGTATTATATACCTGGGTAATACATAATACGAGCAATCGAGTAGCTCAACCGACAATCGATGTTCCGTTCATGCGTCAAAAAGCACGTTCAAAAATCTGAGTTTACGACGCAAACCAGGAACATCAACCATTCCATTGTGTGACCGCGAGCCAAGCAAGTGGCAAAGGGCCTCGCAGAGCAAAGTGCGGCCTAACTTCTAACTTGTACCATAAGCCTTCACATGTCTTTTCACGGTCGACGAACACCTATAGCCCTGCTCCTTCGCTCGGAATGCGTCACGTATACGCACGAGTACAGCACAAAAGCGGTTTGATTTCTGCTGTAGAATGCTGTGTCGACCTTAGAGGGGGTACTGGCAGCTGGCAGCTCGTGCCCGGTACTCTGTGCACAGCGAGGAAAATTGCAACTCTGTGTGCGCCGCTGCTGCAAATTTGCAAATTTGTGCCATATTTTTCAAGATCGCGGTTTGGATTCAATTCACATGATGCTTTTAGTACTCACCTTTGCCGCTCGATCGCTTCTTTTTCGGCCGCTTTGCTCCATCCTTGGGTGCGGGTGAGGCTTTCCCCTCGTCAGCTTCGCCGACAGCAGCCTCATTGCCCATGGCAGCAGCACTTGTTGTCACAGATACAAAGCTCAAATACTTGAATTTGAGGTTGATTTTGAGTTGTAGCGAAACATTGGTTTTGATAATTGTTTTCTTGGCGTTTTTGTAGCCGGGGAGCCGCAGTTTTTATCCCCGTATAACAGCTTGCTGAGCACACCAGCTCGCACAGCAGTACGTAGCGCCCTGCCCCGTGCTGTACCCACCCTGTTGACTCTGTTTGCGCTGGCCAATTGCTGCCGCGGCGTGACTCCTTCTACCACTCCTCTCACCCCGGTCTACTGGTTCACGAACCCCACCCAGTGCGAACTGCTACATACTGCTGCTGCAATTGGCGCTGCTCCTCCTACGTGTGCTGCAGTCAAGTGTACATTGGTGCTGGCGGATTAACTGAATTGCCCTTCCTTCAAACATGGCCGGAATTGTGCAGGTATTATGCACCCTGTGTGTTGTGAGGTATTGCAGTGCTGCCTTAGGCATCCGCTATGAAAGTGCAACGCGATATTTAGCTAGTACTGCTGTACCAGCCTGTATGTACAGTAGGTCTCCTCGTGTCCACCCTAACGTACATACCAGGTATCATGATGAATGTGGCATGCCAGTCGTCCCGTTCCTTTGACGCATGCGTCGCCTGGGGGATGCGAAAGTCACGAGCTGCCGAGAACCTATGATATTCTACCAGGTACCAGTAATACATGCTGTTATTGATACACAAGAGGTTAGGTTTGCCTCTTGCCGTGGGGGGGCATTATTGTCTGTGTTTCCGGTACTTATCTGGTTCAGAGCAAAGAGTCATGATATTACGGGGGAACGTAGTTAATAGGACCTATGGTAGACACAAAAACCTATATACTTGTCTATTTTTACTACCAAT
>JBBMKB010089573.1:0-11446 GCA_037833945.1 Alaria marginata
GGGGCCAAGTCCGGAAGCCCATGACCCCTCCCCCCCCCCCCCCCCCGCTCCACTGTGTTTCTCGTGGTCGTGTCGCCGTTTCCTGTTTTTACGATGACGCTGCAGCACGTTGAGGAGCACGCGTTTTCCACGTACGATGCCTATCTCGCCGAGCACGAGGAGGTCTTGAAGAAGCACCCGGCGCCCGTGGTGAGTCCTACTGCTGTAGGTTTTTGTTTCTTGTCGAACTGGTTTTGTTTTTCTTTTTTTATTCAGATCTTTAGCATTGTTTTCTATTTTTCAGTCATTAGATCGCTCATTTTTCTTCTTGAGCAGATTGCGCATGCGTTTCATACATACTCCGGCACGGACAAGCTCTACTTCTTTAGTGGGCACCCTAACGACATTTTTGTTGTTTATTCAAGTAGTCAATTTTGTTGTTTTTTCATTCAAACTTACATTTTGCTTCGTGTAGTTTCTTTCTTCCATGTTTTTCATAGAGGTGGCTCATACCTGGTACCTGGTATATATTTCGCCACGTATTTTGTTCTTTTTTCGTTCAGGTCGCGAAGAAGTACTACGGCACAGATAAGCTGTACGTCTTCAACGGGCTCCACAACGACCCGGACGGGCCGACGTTCGAGGAGAGAGACCAAGACCGACCGCCGATGTCGACGCTGTTCGACACCTTCGTCGCGGTAAGATTCAAGGTTTGGTTTAGTTCTTTGGTTTGGTTTGGTTTGGTTTTAGTATTTTGCTTACGGTAGCTTTTCTGTTTTTGGCTTGGCTTGGCTTGGCTTGGCTTGGCTTGGCTTGGCGTTGCTTGGCTTGGCTTGGCTTGGCTTGGCTTGGCTTGGCTTTGCTTTGCTTTGCTTGGCTTTGCTTTGCTTTGCTTTGCTTTGCTTTGCTTTGCTTTGCTTTGCTTTGCTTTGCTTTGCTTTGCTTTGCTTTGCTCTGCTCTGCTTTGCTTTGCTTTGCTTTGTTTTACTCTTGTTCGCTTGCCTCCGAATACCCGCCCCGGCCGGTACCGCCTCCGCTACAGGCCCTTCCTTGCCCTTCGATGCTTTATCGACACCTTCGTGGCGATAAGAAAAAACGGCCGCCGCGGCTGCTGCTTCGCTTGCCCCCCTCAATACCCCCCCCTGTCTCTGGAAATGGCCACGCCGGAAAACAGATCCAAGTAGCTCGAAGCTATCGTCCACACGCAAGAAAGTACGCACAAGGTGCCCTTAGTCCGCCTCATCAGCGGTTCTTAGTAAGATGCAGCTCCCACCCTTCAGGCGACTCGCTGAACACCTCACGGTTCCTTGCGCTTTGTGCAGGCTATGCCTGCTTGTGCAGGCTATGCCTGCCTGGTCAGTGAAAACCCGATGTGCTTTGTCCCGCATTGTAGGGATGCGACGGTATACAGCCATGCATGAGAACGAGTACACCCCCCGCCGCGGCTTACCGCCCCTGCCCTTCCTTTCCTTTCCTGTAGAATGCCGCCTAACTTTCTACTGCCTACACGCCCCCCGCCCTTCCGTGCGGCCGGAATCTGTTTTTTTTTTTCCCTTCTTGTTGTCGATATTTTGTCATAAAATTTGATTCTCGCAGGTGCGCAACGATGAGTGGGAGCACGTGAAGACGATGAAGGCGATGCAGGAGGACGTGTCCGTCACTAGGAAGCGCTGATGACCGTCGTGACCGTGACGGTCATCTGTTCGTTGACGTCAACGTTTGTCCATCCCCGGCCGTTTCGCGCTCTCGGGATTGATCGTCCTGCAGTGTTTGGCTTCGGATGATACTGCTACCTGCACTGGTGTACACTGTTGTACCACATTTTTTTCCGGGTCGTTTTGCGCTCCGGGATCGATTGCCTTGTCGTGTGCTAATATATTGTTTTGGAGACACAGGCGGTTCCCGAGTGACGAGAAAGTAGCTCTTTAGCTCTACTGGCAGGAAAACATATTTTCTGGCAGGACAGTATAGGCAGCAGTCGGTCTTTGGCCGGGCCGTTTGCCCATTCGGGATTGATGGCCTTGTTGTGTGCCATAGTTTTGGTTTGTAGTCTCACGCGGTGTACTACACGGGTAATAGGGCAGCTTCCCTACTGACAAGACAGTAAATAGTGGTAGGTTTTTGGCTGGGCTGGTTACCCACTCGGGGTTGATAGCCTCCTAGAAGGCGTCGCTTTGTAGACTAACGCGTTGTACGAGTGACAGGGCAGTAGCTCTCCTGACAGGACAGTAACCCTATTGGCAGGGCAGTAGCTCTACTGCCAGGACCGTAGGCGGCAGTGGGTCTTAGGCTGGGCCGTTTGTGCTCTCGGGATCGGTTGCCTCGTAGCTATGAACCCTACTAATAGTAGTAGAGCATGCTATGTCGTCCACGCGGTGTACTCGAGCTGTTCCGTTGTGGTGCCTTTTGGTAGGGCTTAATTTTGGGTGGGGTGTACGTGGGTGCACAGCAGTAGTGGTACGTCAAGCGGCATGATGGTGCAGGTCAGTTGTTATAGCTTCCTGGTACCATACTAGTCAGCTATTATTGTAGTAGCTGTGTATAGCGTGTTCGGTCTAATGCCGTAGAGCTGCCGAAAGAAGCACGTTTTTTTTGTGACAGCAAGTTTTGCCGTGAAAAAATAAACAAATAAAAAATGTTTCTGCGTGTTTTTGTGTTGTTGTTCTTGTCGTTTCAGTTGGCCAACCCAACATTTGGGTAGCTGTCAGTGATCCATCCAACCCAATCAGCTGTCATTTACGGAATACCAGGTACCATCTATGAAAGAGCTCCATACGGCGTGTTGTGTTAGGTTTTTGGGCGTTCGAGTTGGTGAGCCTGATTTTGCGCGAACCCAATGCAGTACCTGGTACGCAACACCACCTAAACATTATTACGTAGTTTGGGCCAGGCTCAAGTGTTTATTTATGAGCGGCAGGGTGTGTCCTACACGCTCTAAAGTCAAACGATTTTCTGTTTTGTTTTTTGTCTATCGTCTCGGTCTCATCTCACTCCAGGCGTGACTCTAGCAAAAGCGTTTTCGCGAGCAACAGCCGCAACAACAACACAGGACCACTACGAACAGCAGAAACAACAAGCACGACTCCAGCAGCAGCATAATGGAATTCTTTGAAAGCCCCTAAAAATACATCATCCGTAGTAAGTGTTCCAAAAAATGTCCGGTTGGTCATTCGCTCGTTCGTCCGTACGTCCTTTCGTTCGTTCGTTCTTGCGTTCGTGTCTCTGCTTTGTCCACTCAAAGTGGAATCCATGCGAGTTTGCGATTCTCGGGTTTCGATTATCTCGCTTTGACGCGCAGCTCTTGACGTGACCATCCACTCCATTGCATAAATTCCATCACATTTTACTGGCCCTCACGAAGTTTCAGCTCCTTTGGCGCCTCTTGTGTATAGTTGTGCTTGAGTCGGCAGCGCGCAAACCTCGTCGTACAAAGTTTCAGCTCCTTTGGCGCCGCCTGTGTCTAGTTGTGCTTGAGTCGGCAGCGCGCGAACCTTCTCGGGTTCTCCGTGCACAGAGACGTCGAAACGCATTTGATTTCTACAGCAATTAAGTTCCCTTCCTCATCGGCTCGAACTCTCCACGCACGCTCCGCAATCATCGCGAATCGGTCAGGTCTTTTGCTGCTACGGCGGAGACAGTCAGCGCGAGGCCTGCAGCCTTAGAGGGGTACCAGGAAATGCTCGCCGTCCCCTCGGCAAAGCTCTCGTTGGGCAGCACCGGTTCCCATCCGGCGGCACAAGCGGTTAGTTTGGTGGTGCTGGTTCGGAGTGCCGGCCAAATAGAGTAAATGTTGCCGCCGAGAGAGCTGGAGGTCCATTTCCCGCCATATACCAAGATGGGTGGGAGAGTCCCGTCCAGTGCGTCTCATGCTCTACCGCGGCGCCCCCGCCTCGACCGCAAACCGATTGGTGTCCGGTAATCTCCTCCCCTTCGAGGCGTTGAAGGGGGGTCGAAATATCGTCTTGAGCAAAGATGCCAGGAGACAGCACTTTCACCCCTCGACAGGTAGTAACATTTCCTTAATTTTCCTTGACTGGACACTACACTACTAGATTTTAGTGTAAAACACGACACCACTACGCCCGCCACCCTTGGTAGCGCAAGTTTTCCTTTGTGTGACATGTCACCTGATATATTACGTCTTGAGTGATGTGGTATGGGGGGGGGGTCGTGGAGAAGTCGTTGCGCGCATATTGCGTCGACCCCGCCGGAAAGTATGTCGGCATGTCGGTGCTGTCGTGGGGTTTTGATACGGGGCTTTCAGCGCGCCGCCGAAACGCGGCGGTCGCCATCCGCACCGGACATGTCGGGATGAAGACGGGAGGAAGATCCCAAGTATAGAGTACTGGACAGTAAGAAACATGAGTTCTGACCCAGGCTAGGTTTCATATTTGACTGATAATTCGTTCTACACTAAACTCACTATAACTTCTCCCGGAGTTCTTATTTTTCTGCAAATATCAGACTGCCTTTCTTTTTGCCCTGGTTTCTTATAAGGTGTCCTGTATTGAAGGAACTTAGGGCCGAGAGGAGAACCGCCCGGCGTGCCACCGGAAGGGAAGGGGCCGACGGCGAGGATTTTGTAGAGGAGGCCGTTCAATTGAGCGAAAGTTTGGTCTTCACGAACTTAGCGTCCGTACCACCAGCCTTTACAAAACTAGCAGATGGTGGCGGCAGTGTCGTACACCCCCGCCCAATCACCATCATCGGCTAATTGTGGGAATCTGCCGCAGCGTACCTTAAAGAACGGAGTTTCGGCGGTCCACGCGCGAAATTGTAAAGGCATTATACTTGCGAACGATGTTGCACGAGCGCCGCTGGCGGTTTGTCGCCAAGACGCAGTAGGCGAAGGTGGTCGCGGAACAAACTCTGGTGTCCGGCGACCCCGGCGCGTTCGAAAATCGTGAGAGGGTGTTGTGGAAGCCTATATACCCATGTGGACCTCTCGTTGGAAGCTCAGCGGGTGGCGGTGCTGATCAAATTGTTGCACGCGAATTGACGCGAGGGAGCTTGACTGCGCATTCCAGTCATCTTGACGCTCATTGGCGACCATGGTTTTCATTTTGGCCCATTTATTGTGTGGCTCACATACTCTACTCCACTGTTGTGGCAGGAGCTGGGGGCGAGTTTGCGAACCCCGAGAAGCCTGTATACGATATGCGAAAGCTCCGAGCATTTTTTCTGGAGGCCGTTCGTTGTCCGAGAGTGTGCTGTGCGGACACCCCCGAAGGGTAGTGCACTTCTTGTCGGCGAGGGCATTAACTGTGCCCTGACACGTTCTACGATAGAGGCTCACCATTTTTTTTCTGAAGCTCCTCACTTGAGGAGCTCTACACCCTCACCGAAAAATTAGTTTTGAGCAAACCGAAAGTGCAACCCGACGAACGAACCCGTGGCCCACCTATACACAAAAATACCATGGTACTATTTATTGCAAAAATAGAATGACATTCTTACGATTTTGGGTTAAGGAGCCTCGTCATCCAGAAAATATAGACGCCAAAAATGCTACGTCTATGATGGTAGAACGCGTCCCCTCAGCTGTGAACTCGACCGCACGGCGGCTGATCCGATCAGTGAAGAGCAAGATATAAAATAAGGTGTTGCCCCGGGGAGTGACTGGAAGAGGATCGAAATATAGCCGGACGCTACAAGGGGGGATCGTACGAGGATATAATGGGCTCTACTGAGCAATGGCCCTGGAGAAGGCAACCCTTTTCGGCCATCATGTACATACCGCTCCGCGCAGAAATATGATGCCAGATGCGTCGTCAACGGCGAAGAACGACGCGGAACAAACACCACGTGCATACATACTACGCGATGAGCATGAAAGAAGCACAAATTGTAAATTGTCATGATGTCGTCATGGTGCTTTCATGAAGGTGCTTGCATGAAGGCGCTTTCATGAAGGCATCACCATAATAAATGAATTGTCATGATGTTTTGTTTATGCAGACATCATGAAAGTACTACGCGACCCTGCATGATCATGAAGGACCTGTCATGGTATTTAACATGGTCTTTGAAAGCACATCATGATGTCATGTGGTGCTTTCATGATGAACTGTGAAACATACATGAAGAAAGTACCACGTCATGGCCATCCAAGCAACATACTACAACAGCAGTCGCAGTAGTGCATGATTAACTACAGTAGTAGTAACTGTCATCTACAGCAGTATACATGGTGTCATCCACAGCATCAACAACAACAGTAAGTAGCCATCCACAATCCACGCGGATCATGTGTTTTCAGGCTCACGAATCATGCATGATTCATGGATGGATCCATGGATGGATATGGATCCAGAATCCAGAATCCAGTTGGTGCTTTTGAAATAGACGAACCGCTGCTGATTGGCGTTTGATTATGCGTCGATGGTCTATTGGCGATTGGGATCAGATTGGATCACATTCATTGGAAGTTGGAAGACGCCGAATCTCCGTAGAAACCCGATTTTTCATCGTTCGAGGGTTCCGCCGCGTCAACCAAATACTCCGCTCATCACACAACACACCAGACGGGCCACCAGACACACAACACCCCGAAGCCAAGCCAGCACCCACCCCAACCATCACACAAGCACAACAACCTCTCTCAAGCAGTCCCACCACACCCCGAAGACACACCGACGTTGGACAATCAATGGGTTGTTTCTGGCCCATCGGCCATAGCAACAGCAGCAGCCGGCGCCTCGGAAGGCGGAGCGCTACTCGTCGCACAGCACCAGCAGCATCATCAGCAGAACTGCGGCGACTCATCATGGGGGAAGCAAGGCCTATTGAAGGTAGGTGCCTCCCTTCCCTTTCCATGGTCAAGTGTGCGCGAGTAGCAATCAGAAAACTGCTGGTACGAACTGTCTTTCACGCACCCTGATATAGGCGAAGTACCGCTAATCGCGTATGGGGTGGGTGGTACCAGGAACAGAGAGGCTGATGGGCAAGCTGAGTTGGTTGAGAGGAGGGCGTGCTTTTTTTGCCCAACCCTGGGACAAAGTTCCTCGTTGAAATGTGGATTTTCCGTTCTGGCAATGAGCACCGCATTCCTGGACCCGCATTCCTGCTGCACTCACTTCTCACACGAAACAACAGACAAGCATCAGTCGCAGCATCAGTATAATAGCAGCAGCAGCAGCAGCAGCAGCAACAACAATAGCAGCAGCAGCAGCACTAGTCGACCACTGCAAGCTCGCCTCGCCTGCCCCCCCTCTCAAGTTCGCAAGTTGCAACCGCTGTAGACGCGCTCCGTGCCGGTGAGAGAGAACATTATGGGACACATGGCGAGAGTTTGATGTCGCCAGTTTGGTGTGCCGGGCCGGGCGCGCAAGTTTGGTCGCGCAAAACTTTTTGCTGATGAGAGATCGATGAGACTTGGAATATTATTCTCGTTGAAACAGGTTGCTTTGCGATTTTTCATTGTATCGTAGAGTCGAACTCGCGAGTTCACATCCTCAGCAGCAGCAGCAGCAACAACAGCAGCAACAGCACCGTAGTGACGCTGGCCGGCCGCTGCAAGCTCGCCTGGCCTGCCCTCCCTCTCCCGGTTGCCAGTTGCAATCGCTGTAGACGCGCCCCCTACTGAGAGAGAGAGAGAGAGAGGTCTCGGGCAAGCCGAGTACATAGTCTGGGGTCGTTTTTTTTTGGCCTTTTTTTTTTAGCCTTTTTTTTAGCCAGCGTGGACTGGCGCTTTTGTTCGTTGAAATGTGATTTTGTGATTTTGTTCGTGCTGTCAAGAATCGCACACGAGATCAATCTCTCAGCAGCAGCAGCAGCAGCTGCAGCGGCAGCGACCGACTCGCCCGCCTCGCCTCGCCTCCCTCTCCCGGCCGCTGCAAGCTCGCCCGCCTCGCCTCCCTGGCCCGGCCGCAAGCCTCAGTCGCTGTAGACGCGCTCCCCGCTGAGAGAGAGGGGTCGGGGAAGCCGAGCGCAATCGCCGCCGTCGAAAACTTTTTGTTTTTTGGCGGCTTCGTGAGTTTTCTCTGCGGTCGAAATTTTTGTTGGCGACGTACTCTTCTACAGAGTAGTTGAAATGTGAAAATCACCGTTCTATGCGAGCAGCAGCAGCAGCAGCAGCAGCAGCAGCAGCCGCCGCAGCAGCAGCACCGTGCTGCAAGCTCGCTCGCCCCACCTCCTCCCTTTCCCGGCCACAAGCTGCAGTCCTTTGTAGATGCGCCCCCCGCTGAGAGAGAGGTTGGGCAAGCCGAGTGAGTGCACGCCGAGAGTCTGGGAACAACGATTTGTTGTGTCGACTCGTTGAAATGTGATTTTTTATTTCTGTGCGACAAGGTGAGAGCAGTCGCACACGAACAACCAGTCCCAACAGCAGCGGTAGCGGCAGCGCACCGGCAGCAGCGACAGCAGCGGCAGCAGCGGCAGCAGTGGCACTCGTCGACCGCTGCAAGCTCACGTGTATGGCCTGCCTCTCGCGGCCACAAGCTAACCGCTGCATGTACTGTAGATAGACGCCCTCCCCGCAGAGTCGGCTGTTGTGCAGCTTCTCTGTACAGCATCGTGCATGCCAATTTGTCCGAATATTTAAGGACCGTTCATGCTTTAATATTAAGATAAATAGATTCTTACATTTACATACATAATGGTAGCTCTTTTTGTATGCATAGCCAGGAAAAGCAGAAGTGTACGTAGGAACTGCAAAAAAGATCCCACACAAATTCCAAGTCATTTGTCCCTAATCCCCCACTATAAATAAAGTACAGCAGTAGTATTAATAGTAATTCCAAGTCAATTTGCTCCCCAAAAAACGTGGTTCACGAGAGGGGTAAATTCGTCAAATCAAATTGCACTTGCAGATTTACATGTATGTGTGTACGTGTGTACGTGTTGTAGTCTAGACTACTATTACGGGGGAACGTAGTTAATAGGACCAAATATTGGTAGTAACAATAGAGAAATGTATAGGTGTTTGTCTCTACCGTAGGTCCTATTAACTACGTTCCCCCGTAATATTTATAATACTACTGCTGTAGTGTAGATGGACGAAACCTATCCTGAAATATACCTCGTAGTTGTGTTAAGGTATTGCGTGGAGACGCAGGGTGCCGATGCCGGTAGATCGCTCTCCTCCATAGCTCAAGGCATCTCATTCATTATTGCTCCATTATTCGCGTCTCAACACGGAAACTCTGAAGAACACACTGCCTATCTGTACGCAGGACACAGCAGTATAGTCGTAGTAATCCGGTGTGCGATGCTTTTCCTGAAGGATTGCAATTATCTGCCGACCATCATACATCGCCGTGATATGACACAGGACATACATGATACTACGACGTTGGGATGTACCGGTATATACATCAACTCACTTTCGGAGTTGATTTGATTGTGTTGATTAATTTGGCCAAACCGGGTTGATTTAGTCATGATTAGTTGATTATTTTGGAATGTATTGGTACTAGTGTGTCACACTAATACCAAATGGGTAATACTAATACACTAATACCAATTAATTTGTATAGTATCTTAATGTGGGTGTACTAAAACACTAAAACACATACACTCTTGGTTGAACTCTGAAGCACAGATAATTTATATGTATGGATTTTGGGGTCGCACTCTAAATAAAATCCATATCATACGAGTACACTTTTTTTTATGACATCAAGTATGGCATACTAAAACCGTATAGCTAACATAATCAACAATCAACAGAAAGATGATGTGGTTTTGATTTTATAATCGAACCAAATAATCACCATAATCAACACGTGATTATGAGTTGATGTACATCGCTACATGAGACATCCTATGATATACGGATCATGAGGTAACTGACATCGTGTCACGCGTCCTATCTACCAGTATATCTTACGCATCCACCTAGAGCACTCCATAATAATAGTTGACCAGTGAAAATGCTTGTCGAATACCACGCAAATGGGCCGAAATCGCCTTTGGTAAAATTGTCCTGTTGACCCTGGCAGCATCCAGGGGAGGGGAGTGATGTGTACGTATATCCTCAAAGAAGAATACCGTAATATTCTCTGTCAACGCCCCCTGGGGAGAACCTAAAAAAAAAAAAAGTTGTCCTCTGGGAGAACAAAGAGGTAGGGGTGACTTTGTAAAAAAATAAAGGCCCCCGGGGAGAAAACGCCCCGGGGTTTTCTTCCAAAAAATAGTGTTCTCGACACATCCGCCACAGACTCGTGTGTAGCTCGCTTCCCAGTGCCATATTTGACGTTGTGTACCAGCAGGAAAACCGTGAATTTTATAGCAGGTGGAGTTTAAGTTCATGGGGCGGTTATATAATGAGACAACGAACAACAAGCAACAACAACGGATGGGGACTGCTCATTGCGTACAAGTCGCAGTAAGGCGGAATGGAGTATCGCACATATACGAAATGATTTTTATGAAATATACGTATGTTCTCCCCCCGGGGTGATATCGTTTTTTCGTGCTGCCCCCCGGGGGAAGGCGATTTAGTTTGACAATAAAGTTGTCCCCGGGGATACCGAAGAGGTAGGGCGGACGACGTCAAAAATAAGTAGAAGCTCATTCCCCGGGAATAACACAACGTTTTAACCACTTTTTCGGCCATTTTGGAGGTGGGTGGGCAACACAAGGACGGGGGCGTTGACAGAGGATATTAGGGTACATTGTAAAAACGTGCGGCCAAAGTATCACGCAGCTTGCAAAAAGATGAGTATCGACCAATCAATCCGTCGAAGTCACAGCTGACGTATTTGAAAGAATGTTTATAAAATGGTAAGCTCGACAGTAGTAGTGCAAGCACAACAGCTGCTGTTAGTCTGTAGTCTACAGATTCAGTACGAAGTATTAAAACAAGAAGCAGAAATACTGGCCCTGGGCAGGCTGTGGGTTTCGTATTTGGGAGAGCAAGCGTTCAATACTAACTCGAGTATATTGGCTCCCGGATTATCATGTTCCTGTAAACGTTAGCCCAGGTTGGCCTGCCAATCACGCCACATTTTTTTTGTGCTCATCCCACTTTTATTATTATTATTATTGTGCTTGCCATCCGACAATGTGCAGCATGAGCTTCAACGTTGATCAGTCATAATGTTCCCTAAATAATAACCCCTTATATTATTTTCGCACTTTTCTTTCTCCTTCTCCCTCCCTCCCTGGACGTAAGTCAGATCCGGGGTCACTAAGCAGGCTCTTCTCCGCCCTCCCCACCATACGGTACGCACCTTCATTTTTATCGCGAGAAGAGTATATAGCACTTTCTTCCCTCGTCGACTCGTATCGCTACTGTGTACTCTGTATATACCACATAGGCGTCCTGTGCTGTATGTAGGCGGAGACCGTAAGGATGCGAGCGAACGCACGGGGTTGCGATCGTTCATTTTTTTTTCCATTCTTGTCTTTTTTATGCACCCCCTTGCGATATCGCCGATAAGTGCGATAACTCCGATACTCATGCGAAAATACTTTAACTCGCTTGTTTCTTGCTTTTCTTATTCAGACCCCCACCCCCCCCCCC
>JBBMKB010089584.1:0-11445 GCA_037833945.1 Alaria marginata
CGCGATCGATGTATCACACACAGCTTGCGAAGTGAGTTTCGACGAAATCCTCGATCTCACAGCTGGAGTGTTTTTTCTTTTTTTATAATATATGCACGATAATATATGCACGATAAATTGCAAATGCCTAAAGTGCCGACTCGTGCCTGAAACGTGCCTATCTTGTAAAGGCAAATATCTTCAATGAGGCCTTAGACGTGCCTTAAATCTGATACGGCCGGCAAGGCACACCCCACACTAGTTTCAAGTAGGAAAGGGTTTCAGGCATTTTGAATGCCTATCTCGCCCAACACATGCCTGTAACATGGTTGGAACTGTCCCTGTATGTTTGGAGACGAGCCACCTGACGAACGACTCGGCATAAGTGTGTGTTTTCGCTTTGGAACTGAACACTTGCGTTGTTGGGGACACACTACGCACTACGCATATACATGCCTGATATTAGTATGGGAGAGCTCAAATGACATAGAGACATACAACATAAATCATATGATGTAGGATGGAGGTACGCGTGGTTTTACGGCAGCAATGTTTACCAGGGAACAGTGTACGAAGCTACGCAATATTCTTGGAACCTTGATGACCCCGTGTACAAGTCTTGTATAGCCCGGCGAAAAAGAAACTATACAATACGAAGCTTATGCTCACATTTCAAGGGACGCTAAGGAAGGAGGTCAATTAATAAGGGCTCTTGTTCACCGGCGAGCACGATACTTAATCCTATTGTACCTATCCTCAAGGTTTATCAAGGTTGACGGAAAAACATGAAACTGATGCAAACTTAAGGTAGGTGTTTTTTATCGGCAGGCCTATACTGTATGTACCAACAGTCTGGCAGGATCTACACTGTACCTCATTCTATACACGTTTAACGAGCACCATGGTACGATGAAGCCACCATTCATCATGGTGCACGACTTGAAAAAACAAATAGTACGCGACACGAGTTCATCATTTGGCGGCTAAGAATTTAAGGCTGAGTTTTTATGTAATCTAAGAATGTACAGCTTTCATATTATAAGCATTTGTGCTCAGCAAAGACGCCGCTCTAAAACCTATATACTAGCCTTTCAGAGGCTGTGCTCAACATTGACATCACAATAAGCCGCGAGCCTTCGCCAAAAGAGGAGATTCTTAACTGCTGTCGCGTACTGTACCTTGGTACACTTTAACATATGTTTTATGTTTCTCGCGTACCGTATTCATTCGTGCAAGAAACGATGATCTCTGAAAACATTGCAGGTATATATATATATATACTATAGAAGGTATACAGCACAGGGCCCCTAATAAGAAACAGGAAATCAGGCTCAGGCTGGATTTCTTATTCGAGAAATGGTGATGTCTACACTAACTTCAGTTCAAGAGCTCCCGAATTTCTTATTTTCATGCGAATATCAGCCTGGGTTTCGTATTACCCTGTTTCTTATTAGGTGTCCTGTACTGTGCCTGGTATATAACAAAACGAGCTTTGACTCGTACTGTAGAAACAAACAAAAAACTTGAAATCCAACTTGTGCACATGCGTGGGCGGGGACATGCTCAGACCCAAGAGTTGGTTGTGCCACATCAACCTTCAACGATATAATCGGTTTCATTATCCGACACAAAAACCGCCAGCAAACACTATTCAAAGCATTGAAAGCCCCTTGCTTAGACTACGCTGGCGTGCCTAGTGGCGCAGTTGGTAACCTCGTAAATCTTCCAAGAAACTTTCAGACGGCTATGCTGCGGGTTCGAATCTCTCCGGAGTGAAAAAAACGCTATAAGCACCGGAAAGCGATACTTAAATCGTGAGTAAACAAAATTCGACTTAATTAAATGTTGATGAGGGAAAATGACGGCCGAACTCCTCACGCCAAAAAAATGAAGGCAAGCACGGGAGGAGGGAATAGTGGAGAGAAATCGTTTTTGCTTACCTTCCCCTTATGTGACCCCTTATGGTCCGTAAAAACACCTGGCGCCCAGTATGAATGGGGCGAAATCACTACACACACACTGCTACATCGTACCGGTACCGGACGTTCGCCGGGGGTCGCAGATTCTGTGTATCAGGAAACGCCAAACAATAGTGTAGTCCTACGTCCCCCAATGACCAACACTACGACTGGTGTTGACCGTTGGCCCCTCGACCGAAACCCACGAAGCTTTTTAACCGTTATATCCGTTGTCTGACTTGCCCTCATTGTCGTCGGATTTGCTGTCTTCGCTGCAGCTACCTCCCGACCTGCTTTCAATCTTTATCGCCGAGCTAGCGCTAGTACCCCCATCCGCAGCACCACCATTTGAAACACCCCCGTACGCAGCACCGTCCTGGCACCACGGCGAACTCCTCGGTTGTGGCGCAACATGACGGACAGTTCGAACATATCGTTCAGTACCGTCGTCTGCTTCGCGCCGAGTATGTTGTTCATCACCGCAGTACCGGGCTTTGGCGCGAGTAGGCAGTAAAAATAATCCCTGTCCCCTAAAGGTTGGAGTTCTCACCTAACGGCATTTTTGTTAATGTTATTTGTTGCTAGTTTTACTCGCCTTGCCTCTCCTCGCTGGAGATAGGCACGATAGGCGCGAAAAGGGCGTCCAGGCACGCCGTTTTCATTAAAGGCGATTGAAGCATAATTTCAGGCACGCCTTAAAGGCCTGGGCCTACTTAACCTTAAATACTGCCGAGGTTGGATTCAGGGTTTCGAATCTCGGTACGGAGATGATATTTCTGGAAACACCAACTACGGAGAGCGCTTTTTGTTTTTGGAGTAAGAACAATTCCACGCGAGTCGACTAGGGGAAGAAAGTGCTGAGTTATTATCGCGACAAAAACAAAGGCGCGTGCCCTAGTTGGAAGGGGGGAGAAGAGGCTGCTTGGTGACCCCAGATCCGAGTTACGTCTAGAAAGGGAGAAGGAAAAAGACAAAGTGCGAAGATAATACATGGGATGAGCTAAAAAAACAAATAAACCTTAATATGGCGAGTACGGCGATAAGGCGACCAAAAAAAGATTGACACGCGTAGGAGCTTAAACAGCGCTAGAGCTTTGCTGGAGGTTTTTACAAATATTGTACCTTGGTCGTTCGGACGTTTCTACTAGCCCGCAGTGGGGGCTGATAAATACACTTACTTATAGATCCGAGCGTACTCACAGGTGCGCATTTTACAAGCACACGGACTTGATATACTTCCAATAGCATACCGACATAATTGGTATCTAACTTCCTGATGCCACCTTCTATGACCTCTCAGCTAGGTGAGGGCTTAGGCTTGTGGACCTGGTTCCATTCATATTGGAACACTAATAGTAGTACGGTGCATGGCCTTTATGCGCACCAATGTACAAGTAGGCGATAGATGTTAAGAGTTTGATATTGCTTATTCACGACACCGGTGTCGTCTGGGCAGGACAGGAAGGTGTCGGACCAGCGACGTGTTTTTGCCGATTTGATGTCGAAGAGCAAGGAGAACGTCGGGACTATCCTAAGGTCCGTATCCCTAGATAAAGCGCGAGCTACCTAGGTGAAGGCAGACGGTCACGTTGCATTCCTCTTGAAAAAAACTAAGGGTAAGGGCCAGCCGAAAAATGCAGCGCGCCCCTCCCCAGAAGTGTTCACCTTCGACGAAGGACTCAATATGAAAACTTCTTGACGATCGGAAGGACGTCAGGTCGGGTAGAAACGACCCGAGTGCAAAAGCAGGTAATCCAACAAGTACATGTTACTACTACATTCCGGATGCTGAGTACTGCTGTTGGTGCTACAACAGGTGGGGTTTTGTCGGAAAGAACGCTACAGCGTACATGACGGATAGCTAGGCAAGCTTTAGCATGTCATGCTCTTGTGCATGATTGTTTCCTATATGTTGGTTGCTTTGACCGATAGTCCTTCAAGAATGTGTGCACAAAGCGTTTGTAACGTGTGCACGGTAGAGGTGTACCCCTCCAAGTACTCGTGGGCGACGAGTACTCGTGAATTCCGGAAAAACAAATGCTCGGGTACTCGCGAGTATTTGAGGCTATTTCTAGCGAGTACCCGGGTACTCGGGACTTTATTCGACCTTGTTTGGTCCTTTAAGTTGCCACGAGCATTGTTGGTAAGGCAGCGGGTAGTACATATGAGGGGTCAAGTGTCGCAATGATTTGCATACTCCACACTCCAAAACGTGTGTCCTGTTGGCCCCCGCAGCATCCAGGGGAGTAGCTGACGGGGAAATGTTTAGAACTGTACCCACGTTTTTGGGGACAACTGACTTGGAATCAGTGGGCTTTTATTTGGCTACTTACAGGGTTAGGGAATACAGCAGTATGTAAACGTGCGCGGCCGGAGTATAACGGAGCTTGCGAAGTGGAGTATCGAGTATCGACCACCCAACAGGTCGAACTAGCTATCAATGGGTCGAATTCGTATCTCAAGTATTTGAAACACGATGTTATCAAAAACGAGTCCACGAGGGAATACCGCCTGTATCCTATCTGTTAATTATATATATATTATTTCAAGTGCGTCAGCTGTGAGTTCGATCAACTTAATGGTCGATACTCAATGTTTTTCTTTTTTAAAGTGTATGCCTCATACTCGAGTTTCGCGTATGTTTCGTGTGTGCCAAGCAGACACGTCGGCCGTGACAAAAATAATAAGATATAGAGCGAACTTGACGCGCGCTTCGCGCCATGCCCTGTCACTTCTGCCTCTGAAGCTATAGCCGTCATTCAAGTCAAAAAAAACGGCCATCCCGGTCCTTGGCACGTTATCATTCGATGATAATAACCTGATATTTAGTACCAGGTATTACGCATATTTTATAAAACACAGTTGACTCAAAAACTAGAACGATGGGAAACCTGTGGGAAAAACCCAGAAAAAAACAAGGAAGATTGCATACGACTGTATGCTACACTATCACTATGTTATATCCCCACCAGAAGGTAGAATAATTTCTACCTGGTACTATCTAAAGCTCGGCTGACAGTTATGTTATATACTCTGTATGTTGTACAATACCTACGAGCAACGTGATAAAAACGAATTGGTATAAGCTCCTGCCTGGGGGAGCGTCCCGAACACGATGTGCAAAATAAAGGCAAACGTCAAGCATGCTAACAGACGGGAAACCCGGCGGGAAAACTTCAAATAATTTACCTGGTATATATCACAGTCGTCTTATGTTGCATGTTGGAATGGGTTTCCAAGCTATTGTTTACGATATACTGCCCGGTGAACGTGATTTGGGGGATGGAAAATTGCAATCCCCTGGGTTTCCAGTGTTGAAACAGCGAGTACCCGAGTACTCGATACTCGCGAGTACACGAGTACTCGGGGCCCAAATACTACTCGAGTACAAAAGTGTTACTCATACTCGCCACGAGCATTTGGGAGAAGGAAATTACTCGCTAGTACCAGAGTATTTCTCAAACGGGGTACACCTCTAGTGCACAGACCTGTTCGCCGGAACGATTGCCGTTCAAGAACGCCTTTCAAACGGAAATTAAACAAACAGATTGATGGATGGGTGACGCGGGTTGCACAGAACAAACGCCGATTGTAGTCATAAGTACGTTGCATTTATGACGATTGGACCTGGAGGAAACAGTTCGAAAATAGACCGGCAATCTAGTATAATACCCGTCAAAGTATATTCATATCGTCGCCAGTGCGGTGACGGTAGTTGTGTTATGATATCAAAATTCGACAGCACAGATCATCGATCGTAGTTACCCCAATACGTCTACTGTAATACTATACTGTGGATTACGTACAGCCATCTTTTGCGCAGGCATCGACAGATTACGAACTACACAAATACGTACACATAGCGCTGCATGCACGACAGGATAACTTCCGACATAATAAATTCGGCGCCCGTTCTTTGTGTCTATAAGAAGTGGCCCGTCAGCAGAATACCCGACACTTTGAACGATGCAAGCACTCTTTGTTAGAGTACGCACGACAAATAACACCATCCGGAAAAATCAGGGATGCAAATTATTTTGACGTTTTCATGGCAGTGCCCGCGACAGCTGTCACGACAAGTTTCGCGGCAAGATGTTTCGCGGCAAGTGTCGTGGATGGTGTTGCTGTTAGTGTCGCGGCAGGTGTCACGGCAAGTGTCGCGAGAAGGCCCGCGTCAAGCGCAACGGCAAGGCTCTCGACACATCGCAGCATGTCTTGCGACACGTCGCGACAACTGCCGCGACACATAACGGGACACCTGCCGCCACACTTCACGCGACACATGCTGCGACAACTGCCGCGACACTTAACGCGACACCTGTTGCGACACGTACCGCGACGGTTACCGCGACATGAGCCGCGACAATTATTGCGACATGCACCGCAAACCAAAACAAGCATAAAGTTACAGTAGTTCCGAATACAATAAGTTAGGACAACGTGGCTAAAACCTACCTACTCGTGGCAAAATCAAGTGCTGTGGTGGTCTGACCTCATGGTTACGCAGCCGTGGTAGTTCTGGTCTGAGAGGGACGCGCGCGGCGAACATCGTGTGATGTCGTGAATAAGGCTTTTATTTTCGACACCAGTCTGAGTTTTTAGGGGTGCGCAAGGATACCACATATCTCCTCCAGTACTGGCCCGATTTGGCTACGCGATTGCTTCAAAGATAGCCATATGCATCATGCCAACACATCCATGGTAGTGCCTGGCCGATCCGCTGCGTGGGCCAAAGCTTGTAGTGGTATTGTAAATAAGACCGGTGTTGTCGTTCAAAAGGCATATTCACGACACCGAACTGAATATTCTCCGCGTGCGCCAGGGTACCACGTATCTCCTTGGGTACTGGCCCGTTTTGGCACCCATGGTAGTTTCTTGCCGACCCACTGCGTGTGCCGCAACTTGAAGTGGTGTCGTAAATAAGACCGGTGATGTCGTGAAAAAGACTTATTGACGACACCAAACTGAATATTCTCTGGGTGCGCCAGGATACCACATATTATCTTTATGGTTACTGGCTCGTCTTGGCACCCATGGTAGTGTCTTGCCGACTCACTGAGTGTGCGGCAGTATAGAGTGGTGTCGTAAATATGGCTTATTTACGAAACCGATCTAAGTATTCTGGGGTGCACCAGGATACCACATATCTCCCCGAGTACTGGCCCGTTTTGGCTGCGCGATAGCTTCAAAGAAAGCCCTATACCTCATGCCGACACATCATTGATAGTGCCTGGCCGATCCGCTGCGTGTGCCGCAGCTTGGAGTGGTGTCGTAAATAAAATTGGTGTGGTCGATAAAAATGATTATTTACGACACCAAATTGAATATTCTCCGGGTGCGCCAGGGAACCACATATCTCCTTGAGTACTGGCCTGTTTTGGCACCCATGGAAGTGTCTTGCCGACCCGCTGCATGTGCCGCAACTTGGAGTAGTGTTGTTAATAAGACCGGTGTGGTCGTCAAAAAGGCTTATTCACGACACCGAACTGAATATTCTCCGGGTGCGCCAGGATACCACATATGTGTCCTTGATTACTGGCTCGGTTTCTGGCACCCACGGTAGAGTCTTGCCGACCCACTGCGTGTGCCGCAACTTGGGGGGGTGTCGTAAATAAGACTAGTGTTGCCGTTGAAAAGGATTATTGACGACACCGAACAGAATATTCTCTGGGTGCGCCAGGATACCACATATGTGTACTTGAGTACCGGCTCGGTTTCTGGCACCCATGATAGTGACTTGCCGATCCACTGCGTGTAACGCAATATAGAGTGGTGTCGTAAATATGTTTTTTTACGACACCGATGTGAACATTTTGCGGTTGCCCCAAGGCACCACATATCTCCTCGTGTACTGGTCCGTTTTGGTTACGCAATAGCTTCAATGATAGCCCTACGCCATGCCAACACACCTATGATAGTGCCTAACCAACTCGCGGCGTGTGCCGCAACTTGGAATTGTGTCGTGGTGTCGTAAACAAGTCTTATTTACGACACCGATCAGAACATCTTGCGGCTGCCCCAAGGAGCCACATATCTCCTCGAGTCTTGTTTCGTTTTGGATATGCGATAGCTTTAATGATGGCTGTACACCATACTAACACACCTCTCGTGATGCGGGGGCAATCTGAAGTGTGTACCGCAAACGTGGCGCGGTAAGTATTTACGACACCGGTGTCGCAAATAGCATTACCCAGATATATATAGGCGTTTGAACTTTCTATGTTCTCTGTCCGGCGCTCCTTTATGTAGCGCGAGTGTTAACGTACCCATGGTGCAGCCACGATCAAAGAGGGAGAATGATGGCACATCACTTCAATGACAGATTAGCCGTCACAGCGTACAGCCATTGTGTCAAGACTAAAACTTTGTAGGTACGTGTATAATGTCGTCACCTTACACGGTAAACTGCCGTATTGCCGTCACGTCACATTACCAACTGCTGGCATTTCCCATCTTTGGTTACGACCCAGAAACGTTATGACGATAATAATAGCGCAAGTGATTTCCGACACATGGTGCAGTTAGGATGCTGTACATTTTGAACGGCACTAATCGGGGGGGAGGGGGAGCGACACCAGCGGGCTTTTGATGATTTATCACGTATTGGACATTTCCACAGCTGCCCTAGCTCTGTCGCAGATGATCCTGATGACAAGCTGTTGAACTGGGGTTCAAGCTCGCGAGCAGACGCACGGCAGGAGCATAAAGTAGAACACAACCAAAGTGCCGTCGTAGCTCAAACCATCAACGTTACCGCTCAGTAAGGTCTCATGTTCGTCACCACGCCAAATAATACCTACCAGGTATGAAGGTAGGGCGAATCTCCTTCAATTGGTTTGCTACATTCGTAAGGCGTGTCGCTTCATATACGTACCTGGTACAGTACTAAGTACCTGGTAGATACTACTCCGCTATTAAGTTTGTACGGTTGTAAGGCGACCCCAAGCCCCTTGTCACTAGGTTGCCTAATAACGGAACCACCACGGTTATCTTCGGTACAGCACGCGACAGCAGTTAATAATCTCCTTTTTTGGGTAAGGTTCGCCGCTTATTGTGGTGTCAACGTTGAGCACAGGCGCTTAAAGGCTATTATATGGGATTTAGAGTAGTGTCCTTGATGAGCACAAATGCTTAGCCGTAAATTATGAAGTTACATAAAAACTCAGCCTGAAATTCTTAACTGCCAAGTTCTTAACACATGTGGCGTACTATATTATATATCGCTGGTTGTTCTCGACGTACCAACAAAAGGAGGTGACATATACTTTGGCAAGATTATCAGCTCTTCTATGTAGCAATACACAGGAACCCGATGGCCTTTCTTCCTCTTTGACGTATTTCAGGTATAGGTTACAATTATTATAATGCTTTGCTTGGCCATGTTTCTCGCTATATGCGTATAGCATTTGTACGTCGTTTCTGCTTCTGTTCCTTAATTTTATCAGTCACTAATTGTCTTTGTTTGTGTTTCTCTTATTCCCGTCAGTCATGATAACGGAGGCTTGTGGCGTGGGCGGTTGCCGAGCCTTGTTATCTTGTCTCGTATTTTCTGACGCGTCCTCTCCGGTGCATCGTTGACGAACGCAAGACGGAGACAGTACACAGGGCAGCAGATCATCAGACCGACTACTGCTGTAGTACTCGCAGGTCGAACCTGTCTAAATTACTCCTACCACAAACTGCTGCGGCCTCCTGGGGGATGCTTTTGGTTTATTTTATTGCGTTGCTTCGGTTTGCCTGCAACCAGGTATTTATATTGGTCCTTGGCCTTACTCTGTTTATATTCACTGTAGTGGTACTGTTTCTTTCTCTCGTTCTTACAGTTTCTGCCACATCCTGCGGGGAGGCTCGACAGTTTTTCCTTTATAGTTTTCCCTCTTTCGACTTTGCTTTTATTTCGCTTTGTTTTTGTTTGTTTTGCTTATTTGGTTTCCTATATTTCATGAAATGTGTATGTCGTGTCTATCGTGCCCAGTATCATGATATGACATTGCCTTGTCTGCTGTGATTAGTGATTACTACTGTAGAACAGTGCCTAGTTTTGTGACCACATAACTTCTAACATAAGATAAAATAATCGGCGCGGACACTGGTTGTGCTGGATGTCGACGGGTAGAAATAACAAGGAAATATCGGTAAGAACACACACACCCACACACACATGGTTGTTCACCCAACGTGCCGCAGGAGGAGGAATCGCAGGGAAGGGGTGCACCAGAATTTTCTGAGCAACTTTATATCTCACTCGAAACTGTTTTGTTTATTTGCTCATCCCATTTATTATCTTCGCACCTTTACATCTCCTTCTCCCCCCCTAGATGTAACTCAGGTCCGGGGTTACTAAGCAGGCTCTTCTCCCCCCTCCTCACTACGGTAGGCGCCTTCATTTTCATCTCTAAAATAGTTCCGCAGTTTCTTTGCTCGTCAACTCTCGTCGAATTGTGCTTACTCAGGCTATAAAGCGCTCTACGCAGGTGGTGTCTCAAGAAACCCTGACCCCAACCTTAGCGGTATTCGATGTAAACCAATAGACCACCGGGGCGACCTTATGTACGGCTTGGCGTATATGCACATAAATGCAGAGGTGTTCCACCTGCTCGCGTAATTACATGATCGTTGGTTTTGCGCCCAGGAAAATATTGCAGAAACTGCCGATCGCATACATTCCGCCCATCTCACCTCTGCTCGATTCCGTCGCATTTCATCTGCCTCCCGCTGGACCAACAACAAGACCGCAACAAGGCTCTAGTGTACTGAAGCAAATACAAGTGAGTGACGGCGCGGGACCTACCCTACATAAATGTTTAGAAAGGGATATGTGTGCGTCGCAGGGATGCCCTTGCAGTTGTCGTTGCTGTTTGATTTTTGGCCTGCCGGTTGTTATTCGGAGCTTAATCGGGTTCCCGTTCAGCAGTGCTCATTGTTATGTCGTTACTACATCACCAAAGATGGCGTGTCCGTAGCACGAGGTGGCGGGGAAGAGGCTACAATGCCAACGTTGCCAACAGTTGTATATCGAAGACGGTCAGTTACATGTGTAGACGAGGTCAGTATATATACATTAGGGCTCTGGCGTTTGTTGAGCGATGCAAAACACGAGCCGGAAGGTGAGATGCCTGCGACGCAAGACGGGTGACTAGCGCGTTGCGCACACGCGTCCGGCAAACGTGGAGAGGTGCTTCTGGAATGCCCTCACAAGCCCCCGGAAGCCGACCCCGCGTGGGAGCCGCCGGCGTCGATTTGATGCGATGAATTGAGGGAAACACGCCTGGAAGCCAAATGACATGGCGCGTTTAGACACGCTTGAGCATGGGTATCGCCGAAGGCAGAAAACAAATGTATTTTCCTCCGGATGGCCAGAAGGACATGTCAAAAACGTCAATCAATGTTCCTTTCGCCTGCTCCGAAAATACTTGTACGTGAGCCCAGGGGTTGTTGTTGTTGTTGCTGTTGTTGTTGTTGTTGTTGTTGTTGTTGTTGTTGTTGTTGTTGTTGTTGTTGTTGTTGT
>JBBMKB010089595.1:0-11445 GCA_037833945.1 Alaria marginata
GTTGTTGTTGTTGTTGTTGTTGTTGTTGTTGTTGTTGTTGTTGTTGTCGTTGTTGTTGTCGTTGTCGTTGTCGTTGTCGTTGGTGTTGTTGCTGAAGCTGTTATTGCTGTTGTTGTTGCTTTTGTTGGTGTAGGTGTCGATATTGAAGTTGAGGTTGCAGTTGAACTTATTTGTTGAAGCTTAAGCTGATTCTGGCCGTTCGACGTTTACAGGAAGAGGGTTCGTGGGACGAGGACGGGCGAGGGGGGGGCGTTCTTCCTCGCTTGTTCGGCGCATGGGAGTGGAGCATCGAGGAGCTGGCGGCCTTCACTGCGGTTCGACAGCTCATGCTTGTGCCAGAGCAAGACTTTAACCCTGTACGTATGGTTCCACGGCCTTTCTATTGGTAGAAAGAGCTTTGTTTTGCAAGCGTCCTCCCTTTATTCGAGTATGCGATACGAAGAATCTCATGAGGTCTCGTCGCACTACTGATCTATTAGTAAAGCTGCTTTCAAGCAATCGTCCTCCATGCAAGTTAATTATGTGATGGCTGTCTTCTCGCACAGCTGCTCTATTAATTGGGCGTTGTTTTTTTCAAGTGTCCGCGCTATGGTAGTGATGTATGTCTCGTCGCACGGCTGCTGCACCAGTAGACTTGTTTTTTTTCAAGTGCGTTAGCTGAAGCTCATACCAATCGAAAAAAGTGTCTTCCCTACTGTATGCGTGCGTAATTTTTTGTCTCGGTGTACGGCTGCTCTAACACTGGAGCGTTTTTTAGGCAAAGGTCCTCCCCGCGGGTATATGATGTATGTCTTGTTGCAAGGCTGCTCCATTAGACTAATTGGGCGGTTTTTAAGTAAGCATCCTCCCTACCAGATATGTGAATTGTATTGTGTCGCACTGCTATCTCCGTCTGTTTTCTGCTGTACATCTCCCTGATGTTGATTTATGGTGCTGATGGTTGTGATAGTGATGTCGACGATGATGATGACGATGATGATGATGCTGATGATTGTGATTGTGATTATGTTGATAATGATGGTGATGATGATGATGATGATTGTAATGACCTGCTACGATAGAGATGGACCCGTTTTTTTCTGGGGATCCTCGCTTTAGGGCGCTCTGAACCTCACCCACCAACTGATTTAGAGTAAACTGAAAGAGCAACCCGATGAACAAAACCCATGGCCTATATTAATAGTAGGTATACAATAAAAATGGACTGAAAAACAAGGAGTTTCCGACGATTGTATCTTATTGGGTTGAGGAGCCCCGTCATTCAGAAACAAAAAAGCCAAAAAGTGCTATACTAATACCTAGTCTATCGTAGCACCCCTCGTGATGGCGATGATAATAATTATGAAGTTCTCACATAGCTCCTTTCGTTTAACTACGGTGCCGCCCTGCAGGAGGAAGCGTTAAAGCGCATGGCCGCTTTTAGGCCCCCGACACTGCAGAAGGCGTACCGCGCCTTGCTCTCTTTCAAGCAGATCGACATTGTGCAGGTATGGGGTGATGTAATTGTCAGATATTATCTTCGCTCTTTCTTATTCTCTCTCCATCTTCCTTGTAACTCAGATCCGATTTATGGGCTGATGTGATTGTCCGATATTACGCTTTAACAGATTGTCTGCATGTCTTGAATCTTATTGGCTCAAGTTGCGCCGCATTTTTTTGTGTAACCACATTGTACCGACATTGATAACGCCGGCAAAGTTTGGTGGAGTTCATGGCTGTTTCCACTTATGGTGCCAATACGTGTATACTGCTGTCGTCTTTAGGGTATTCGGAAAAGCCGAGCAAACGTTTCTTTGAGCCCTTGACGCGGGCAAACTGTGCCGGAGTTTCGCGGGTAGCCGAGTGAAAGACCAATTGTTGGTATGAATAACTCTTACCTGGTATAAAACTGCAACCACATTTTGATGCACACAGCACTGTGAATTCGTGTGTGTGTTTCATTGTACTGAAGTTAGTGTAGAACACGCTCTTTCTCAGATATTAATCCGGCATGTTTGTAGTACAGTAGGACCCACCGTTATCAACGGTTAGTAACGATTTATCGCGGCCAAATTTGTTGCAGGTAGCGTGGGCCGCGAACGACTACTCTGTGCAGGACTGCGTGGACCATGAGGTGTACAAGATCATCGGTAGACACGGGACCAACATGGTCACGAGGGGCATCATTGCCGCCGAAGGCTTCCACTCCTACGGCTTTGAACGTACTGGTAAGCATTTGTCAATTTTCTCGTGCGGCACGCTCATTGAGTTATGCTTGTTTCTACAGGTTTGAACGTTCCTTGTTCGACGTGCTCGTTATTTTCTGCGTGTTGCCTCACATATAAAATGAGTTTCGACCCAAATTTTCGATCTCACAGCTGCAGTGTATTTTTATTTTTTTTGTAATATATACAGCAGTACGCGATAACACGTAATTAACCTCGTAAAAAAAGTCTACCTCCGTTGTGGGGCAAAAATTGTTGAAATTAGTATGATACAAGGTATTTTTTGGCAGTGGGAAAAATATTATTGATTGGGGTTTAACCTTTTAATTGCGGTAAAAGCGATTCTTGACTAGTCCGGCGCAGTTTTTTTACCTGAAAACGAGGGCACGATTCGAAAAGGGTTGAGTTTTCGTTACTGCCTCATACAGCAGTACGCGATGATAGCACTGAAGAAATTGGGAGTTCAGGACTTTTGGCTCGAATTTTGAAAGAAAAGCTGTATGAAAAGCTATTGATTTTACACTGAAAATAGTGTAAGACGCACCCTGCGTCACGTACTTATGTGTACCTGGCCCAAACTATGGCTTTCTTGTGTGGTGTTGCATCATGTTGGGTTCAACGATTAGACACCTTTTTCAACGCTTGTGCACTTTTTTAGTTAGTCTTGGACACGCTCATACGTACTGAAAATGGTGGAAGACAAACCCTGCCTCAAATAAGAATTTGACCCTCGGGCTCGAAAATTCTGGGTTTTTCACGGATCATGACCCTACCCGCGGGTCGGGACAGGAGCTCAAATACAATTTTCGCGAGTCGAGTCGGGTTGGGTCAGGAGGTGTTGGAAATCCCACGGGTCGGGTCGGGTCCGGCCATGAGATTTCCAAACTCTCACGGTTCGGGTCAGATCACCCTGACCCGACCCGACCCGACCCGACCCGACCCGACCCGACCCGACCCGACCCGACCGTTGTGAAGTGACCCGACCCGACCGGCGAAAAACCTCGCGAAATACGAGTGTGTTACGAGTGTGTTAAATGGTGTCGCGTACTGTAGTGTTTTCAACGCTTGAACACCTTTTCCAACGTTCGGACACATTTTTAGAAAGGTTTTGGGACACACGCATATATGTCCTACTGCACGAGTTCCCAGCGAGGGGGTATGGTATTGCTTACAGCACGCTTTGGTGTCGCGTTGCCGTCGTTGCTACATTGTTTGACACCCCTACGCTGCATACCACACCCCCTACGGTATACCATGGTACCACCCTAGTGATACATTCTTGCAAACCCCAAAAATTTTCACCGGGGGTGTGATAAGCACCATCGTGTATGGTGCTTGGATGCTTACGTGCTGACGCTTACGCCGATATTCCATGCCTTCCGCTGCAACTGGCCGCAATGTTCTGCTAACGGGACAGCCGACCGGCCGAACCCGCTGTTAGTGGTCCATGGAGAAAGGGACGCAAGCGTGAACGCGTTGAGGCTTCAGCTGAAGCACTTGTGCGGGTGAGCGAAGCATAGTCATGGCGTTGTTTGCGTGCCTTGTGGTATTACGCTACATAGAACAGAGTCTACTCGTAAGCATGTCCAGGGCATGCCTCATGGTGCACACGCTATATAGAGCAGAGTCGACTCGTAGGCTTTTTCCTTGTGTGCCTCGCGGCTTTTGCAGGCCTTGTCATCTCGGGTTGAGTGTAAAGCGCAGAGTCTACTTGTGGATACTGCCCTGGTGTGCCTGCTAGCTTTTTCAGCGCGTGTACCTCATGGTATATCGCTCTGTAGAGCGGCGTCTACTGGTAGGCATTTCCCTGGTGTGCCTCTCAGCTTTTGCGACTCTTGTCGTCTGGGGTTGGGTTGTTTAGTTTGGTCTTGGCTGGGAACAACATTTGCAACCCGGGTGACACATTAACGCGCGTTATCAATCATTGTGGGTAAGTCTAGAGAGATGCAAGTAAAAACAGATGAGTGTATATAAGTATAAGTAGATTTAGGCATGTAAATACAAACATAAACACACGCCAGGTAAAATGTGATGACGTGTTTATTGCAGGCGATCCGAAAATAATCCCTCAGTTAGTTGACTACAGTATACGTCGACGGTTGATGGTATATTATACCTTTTTCATAATTAACGCAGCATTGTCAAGTCTACAGCCTACAGTGCCTGAAACAGTACAGGAGGAAGGAACGCACACGTTAACCATCCCTTCGCGCTGATGGCCTAAGACACCCACGGTGCCAATTCAAGGACATCAACACATGTTCTTCCTTTTGCCGGAGAACTTTTGTCTGCCGTTTCCAGGTCCGAGCTTTTAATAAATCTATACGGAGTATAGGCATGCCGTGGTAGGGTACATTTCGCAGTGTAGCGACTACCTCTCATTTTGCATGCATTTTACTGGCGATTTCCTTACAGTTTCCTAATATTTTCCTCGCATTTTACTGTTGTTAACACCGCGTTTTCCTCGAAACGTGACCCCCTCCCTCCCTCCCTCCCTCCCCGACGGTGACGGTGCTGCTCCCTCCCTCGGTACCCGGCGACGAATACTGTTCCTGTTACGGGCGGATCAATCAGTTCATCGGTCGGGCTTCCTAGAGAGGGTGGTCCTGACGACACAAAAAGTCCCGACGTGCTTGCGGTGAAAGATATCGGCCTTGACCAAGGCATGGTTAACGCTGTTCTGGAGGCCATTGCGAGAGGCAGAGCAGGGTTCACGGTCAGAGCTCTCGTCGAGGCGACCCCCGAAGAACCGACAGGTGCGGGCTCAGCGAGCAACGCTTCCGGCGGGGAAGAAACGCCTCTGCAGACAAAAACCCCACACGACGACCCGCCAGGGGTTTCAGCAGGGGTTTCAGCCAGCCTGGGAGGGGAGGGGCAAGCTAACGAGGGGAGAGAGGGGGGGCAAGCTAACAAGGGGCGGGAGGGGGGGCAAGCTAGCCGGGGGGGGAAGGGGCAAGCTAGCAGGGGGGAGACTGATGCGGTGGTGGGTGATGGTGAAGAAGGGGGGTGTGTCACCGGGATAACGAGGACGCCCGTGAACCACTTTCGAAGCACGAAGCCTATAGACAGTGACATCATGGGGACGCTGTTCGCGGAGGTGGCGCCGTTAGCGGAGGCAAGTTGCGAGAAGGGAGTCGGGGACAGTAGCGGTTCCGTGGAAGATGCGCGTGAGGTGTACGGGCCGGAGATGGAGTGGCGGTCGACGGGCGACGCTATCGAAGAGGTCGGCGATTATGTGATGGCGATTGTGAAGAGGAAGTTGGAAGAGGTCGAGGAGGAGGGGTTAACGTTGGTACAGCTCAAGCGGACTGTAAGAGCGGCGGCGCGCGCGAAAGGTGCGCCTGCGGAAGAGGGCCGAGTGAGGTCGTTCATTGGGAGAGCGCTACGGGATGGGACGATCGTGGGCATGTGCGGTGCGGTAGACGCGAGGTACGTGCGTCGTGGTGGTTTGGTTCGAGTTTGGGGTAGGGCGGCTATTGTTGTTGTTGTTGTTGTTGTTGTTGTTCTGCTGTTGTTGTTTATGTTTATGTTGGAGGTTGTTGTTGGTGGTGTTGGTATTGTTGGTGTTCTGCTGCTGTTGCTGTTGCTGCTGCTGCTGCTGTTGCTATTGTTGTTGGTGTTGGTGTTGGTATTGTTGTTGGTGTTGGTGATGTTGTTGCTGTCGTTGTTGTTGTTCTCACATTAACTCATGGCGATATTCTAGTCCGTGGTCAAAGGACAGGCTCCAACAACTCTGGACTCGAAGAACATATTTCAGAAGACACAAAACAACGAAATACATTTATCCATAAAACAGTCAGGTAGCATGGGTGGCCTTCGCAGTGGTTTTGCGAGCGTTTTGTTGTGGCGAGAGCACCCACGAGAGGAGCCCACGCGGTGGAAGAGTCGCAGGACGCCTGCTTCTCCTCCACTGTTCGGAGTGCTTTAGGCACGCCATGCACGCATCGCCGTCCATAACAATAGGACCTCGCGTAGACGCTTCTTGTGATCGCCGTGCAGCTTCACATCAGAAGAGGGCACCTGTTTGTTGATCCCATGCATACCCTGTGCGTTCCACCGATCAACGTGCCAAGGTACATGCTTGAAGAGTACGTGAAGGCGTGGGGCGTTCCTTCACCCCCTGCAACTGACCCCTCATCGGAAGTGCCTCCGACCTCTTCTCCAACTCCCATGGAGACGGACACGGCTGGTGAGCAAGAAGAAGACGAAGACGTGGCCGCTAGTGCTGCTGCAGCCAAGGGCTGGAAGGGGAAGGGAAAACAGAGGGCAGGCAGCGTGCGCAAGAATGGCGTGACATCCGGTGGTACCCAGGTAAGTCATGCACCGCTTGGATGTGTAGATAATCGCCTCGGAGAGGTGCTTAGGTGTGTCCTACACCTCTTAAAATTGTAGTGAGGTACCTGGAAGAGGTGATCCTACACCTCTAAGTACTGTAGCGAGGCAGCCGGTTTGTCAGGTTTTGTCCCACGCCTCTACAAAATGCAGCAAGGTACCTGGGAGAGGTGATCCTACACCTCTAAGTACTGTAGCTTGCTCGACCAACCAACTAATAACTAGTAATAACTAGTAATAGTAATAACTAGTAATAATAATACGTATTAATAGTACCAGATCATAATTATTGATAGTACCAGGTAGCTGTCAAGTCGAGCCAACTCACGTCCCTATGATCCTACGTAAGAGTAGACTATATTCTCAACGTTAGAAGTGTCACTGAGACCCGCGCGCAGAGGAACCCCTCTGGACGCTACAAGCGGAAGCAATGGGGGTATCCGCAGCCGCAGCAGTTAACGTTAAAAAGCTGCATCCCGCGTCAGAAACGCCTTCCTGCAATTAAGGAAGCCCAGTAAGTCGGATAGTCGGCACCTCCGTTTCACGACTGCCTATCAGTCCAACTAATAACTAGTCGGCGACTTAAGTCGTACCGACTCACATATCTCTTGTCCTATTAGTTGTATACTTATTGGTTGATCGGTCCTGCTGGTGTGTGCCTGTCTGGCAGAGTCGCGCGAAGTCGAGGGTCTTCTTCCCGTGGATGAACTTTGAGGGAGAAGTCAACGTACGGCTGCTCAACCGTATCCGGTATGGACTCGTCTCCTACACAAGAACCAACCCCGGGTGCCTGGCCAGCAAGATCAGGTGATGACTGGTTGTGTAGACGGTATGGCTTTGGCTGCCTAGCCAGCAAAATGAGGTGATGATTGGACGCGTTCTACGATAGAGGTGGCACGTTTTGGCGTTTTTATTTTCTGGATGACGGGGCTCCTTAACCCAAAATCGTCGGAATGTCGTTCTATTTCTGCAATATGCTTTTTTTTGTACAGATGGGCCACGGGTTTGTTCTTCGAATAGCACTTTCAGTTTGCTCAAAATCACTTTCTCGGTGAGGTACAGAGCTCCTCAAGTGAGGACCCTTAGAAGGCAAATACTAATGGTGGACCTCTATCGTAGAAGATATGATTGGTTGTGTAGACGCGGTAGCATGTTGTGGGCAAGACAATTCCAGCTGAAGGGGCTCCTCAGGTAAGGAACTTTCAGTAATATTGGGAATGTTGGAGCACCTTTAGACCATTCGTATTGCGGGGAGCCATCGTATTCAGAACCCACGATCAATTTAAAAAATACTTATTTTATATTCCCCTGTATTTTCTATTCATAGTCGTAGTCGTATTTGGTCCATATTGCTATGTTTACGACAGTATTCGTTAGGGGCCCCCCGAAAAGACGGTCCGAGTCAGGCGGTATTCCGATAGATGGCTTGGCGCGACTGGGGAATTGCACTCATAACCTGGAATGGATTAAGGCGGCTTCCCCAAATAAGGTGGTCACTCTGCCTTGGTACACCACCGCTTTACTGGGGGGGACCCCTACTGTACTATTAATAGTATAGGCCATGGGATTGTCCATCGGAGTTCCACTTTTCTCAATGAAGCCTCAGATGTAGATCTCCTTAAGTGATACGCCTAAAAAACAGTTCCACTCTGTAGGGAAATACAAGGTACGTTTGATGATAAATTTGAATACAAAACGGTGCTTAGATTTATGGACGTAGTGGTATTAATATTACTAGGTGCACCCCTACCATAGCATAGCCTGCATCGGCTATGGATCAAAGGATCAATGGCGGGGCTGTAACCGGGACTGGACGGTCCGGACCGTTACAGAGTGCCGGTCGCAGCAGCTGCAACCCCCGACCCACCGGGCTATATATAGTACTCTGGCATGGTGTATGTACCTTTGGTTCGCGATGCGGCTGGGGAGGACCAGTTTTTTGTTGGAGCAGAGCACCGGTTTTGTCCTGCTTTTGGCGGAATATTTAGTATCGGAGGGGGGGCGAAATGGCAGGCCGGTGGGTAAGGTAAGGTCGAAGGGTGGCAGCCTTGATTCACAATCTTCTCTTTAAAGCATCGTAGGTGATTTACGCTGATGCTCGATGCTTTTGTTTTTGCAGGGAAGCTGAGGTTCCGTTTCTTACCGTAGGAGAGACCAAGCTGCTTCTCCGGGACTTGGTCAGGAGGGAAGTGCTTCGCGAGCAAACGGTGCCCGATGTTTCGACGGTGAGAGTCCGACTGACTGTGAATCGTCCGGCGGCACGCGGTTGATAGGGACGGAATGCATATAGGCCATCTCTAATGTGCTCTTGCCGATACCACACACCGAAACAAACCCCCGTCACCAAATGCACCAAGACACGGCAGTTCTTGTCGCCGTCACGTGACCTAATGCGCCAAGAGACGGCGATTCTTGTCGCCGTCAGTCACACGTTTGGGAGCTCTTACACTAAAATCAGTATATTTTGTCTAGACGGCCGTCCGGCACAGGAAAAAACCGCCGTCTCCTGCCCGAACCGATACATGACCGCTGATGGGCGCTTATGGTGCGGTTTTTAGTGCGTCTGCTCCTCGGGCCCCGGTCTGGTGTTTGACCGTTTCGCCCGCTTTTGGTGCTATTGCCCTGTGTCGAGTGGACCAGTAGCGGCCATAGATTGGAGTAGTATGAGACTGGTGTTTGACCGTTGCGCCCGCTTTTGGTGTTATTGCCCTGTGTCGAGTGGACCAGCAGCGGTTACAGATTGGGTGTCGTTTGCTACGATAGACCACCATGGTTTCATAGGTATTAGTATGATAGCACTTTTCGGCAAAAGTATTTTCGGAATGACGGCGCTCCTTAACCCAAAATTGGTCGGAACGCCATTTTTGCTGTGAAATTTTGGTGTGATTTTTGTACCGAGCCCACGGCATTGCTCATCAGGATGTCACGTTCAATTTTTCTCGACGTTTACGTTTTGGGGGGGGAGATGTAGAGTTCCTCAAGTGAGGACCTTCAGGAAAAAAATGGTTCTGAATAGGTACATGTGTCGGATGTATGGAACGGTTTGTTGTTGCTGTTCTCGCGTGCAGTCATCCCCGTAGTTTAGCCGTGGTCAAGTGGTCGTAGGACAGCCTCAAACAACTCTGGGGTGGGAGAACACCTCAAGAGAAATAGAACAACATACTGCCTGGTATGATACCGACACGTTATCATTTTACGGTCACACGAAGCAGTCGGGGACGCCGGCCGGAATGTGTGTTAAAAGCGCATCTGTAGGAGGTATACGCACAAGCACGGCATTCTGATACTCGTTCTGTTGCGGGTTTTTCCTATTAATAGACAGATAATGTCGCAAATCTCTTGTTTTTGGTCGATATAAACGGGCCTCAAAAGGGTTGATACAATCGTCGGAAGCTTATTCTTGTTTTGTATCGTTCGTTTTTGGTGTACCTAGGCCACGGGTTTATTCATCGGGTTTTAGTTTCAGTTTACACAAAAAATAAGTTTTGGGTGGAGGTGTAGAGTAATACTCCTCAAGTGAGGACCCTCAGAAGGCAGATACTAATGGTGTTATATCATACTATTATACTGATTAAAGTACTGATTAAAGTAGCATGTGCCCCCTTGACTGTTCACTGTTGCCCCACCGACGCAGACAAGTTGACGAGAGTTAAAAAAATATTCTGCTGTGCGAGTTCCTAGCGACAGCAGCTACACAACATTTTCCTGGTGCTACGTACAGTATTATCTGTCGACTGCACTCGCACCGGTATATCGGTATATTTTAGTTTTGACCTCTCTCCGTCCACCCCCCCCGCCTGCGCGCGTTGTCGCTGTGATTGTGCCCATTGTGTTTACACCCAAAAAGGCGACGCTTTCCGGGGGATGGGGAATAGCGTGTACCAGCGAGGTGTGGACGAAGGGAAACGGAGGCGTTCTGGACGAGGAGGCGGGGGCTGGATTGACCACGTCGTACTCCCCGTCTGTGAATTGGGCGGATACGATGAAACGGATAAAGGGGATGCCACTGTCGAGCTACATTTAACTCGCGAGGCGTTACTTACCGCGTCCGTCATTGGGCGGATATTATATTACAGGATGAAATGGATATAAAGGGACGCCTCTACTGTTGTCGGGCTAAATTTAACCCTTTCGAAGTGCAGCGCTGCAAGTATCATACTACGTTTTTCGGGGATAATATATTTGGAATGAGAGTGGGATTGTATTTGCAGCAGTAAAGGGGTTAACGAACAGCACTACAAAGACACGTGCTTCGATAGGGGTACAGTACCTATTTTTGTACAGTACCTCTTTTGGACCAAACAACTTTTGACTGGCGGGGCTCCTTTAACCCTGTAGTCACTGCAAAAAATATCCGACACTAATTGCAAGTGTTTTGTCGCAAAAAACGAGGGTGCAATCCTAAAAGGGTTATCTAACGTATACACTACCCGGTACCCAGTTTCGTAGGGACATCATTTAGGTTTTTCCAACAATTTCTGTTATTTACCTACCACTAGGTATTATACAGTAGGGGGGGGGCAATAAGGCGGTCTGAGTAAGGCGGTATTCCGACATAAGGCGGTCTAAAAGTGCTTGGCTCGACTGGGGAATTTCACTCACAATCTAGAATAAGTAAGGCGGCTTCCCCAATATGGCGGTCACTCTGCTCTGGCACACCGCCGCCTTACCGGAGGGCCCCTACTGTTGTAGTATTCTAGCATAGGCCATGGCATTGTGACACTCTCTCTCTTTCTGAAAAGTCTGTTTTGTTTTTTAGGACGAGGTATAGAGTCTACAGAACTCAAACGAGGGGCCTCAGAAAAGCTTGATTTCACCCGTGCCATTGTACGCCGTTGTAATTACGTTTTACGCGAGGTATTGCTGTAGGTAGGTCGGGGGGGGGGGGGGGGGGGGTGTTTTGTTTCAC
>JBBMKB010089606.1:0-11444 GCA_037833945.1 Alaria marginata
AAAAAATATACCGGATCGACCGATATATCGAAAAATATCGGTACCGATACACAGCCCTAATATGTATGCTATCCGTGCGTACTTCTGTATTCATTGAAAGGCAGTATTAA
Source organism: Alaria marginata (assembly GCA_037833945.1). Taxonomy (NCBI): domain Eukaryota; class Phaeophyceae; order Laminariales; family Alariaceae; genus Alaria; species Alaria marginata. The sequence goes on from JBBMKB010089606.1 coordinate 111, forward strand.
TAGTACTATTCATGTATTTATTTTAAAAACAACGAGACACCTTAGCCTGTGTCAGCCGTGAGATGGAATATTCCCGCCGAAACCTCATCGTGGCAAGCTGCGTGTGACACTTCGACCGCGTGTGCTGCGGGCAAGGAGTTTCTAGACTGGCGAATGATGCCCGCGGAGTCGGCGACGTAGTTCCGCGAATGGTTCGATACTTGCCGAGCAGGAGGACCTGGAGAAACTGCTCAAAATAAATATCACACACGAATTTCACGAATTTTGGCTCCAAAACGGGGGTGCGGTTCATGAAGGCGGCTTACTTCTTCTCTTTACTGCCCCAATGAAGTGATTCCACAACATGCCCACCTAGTATTTGCCGAAACGCGGGTGCACTTCTCAAGGTTATTTGTTGTTAACCAAAATTTTGTCGCTTTTTGGCGACAGGTTTTTTAAGCTGGCGAATGACGTTGCGGAGTCGGCACCGCGTTTCCGCGAGTGGTTCGATACACCCGCCCCGGAGCTGGAGAAGCTTCCCTTGGATTGGCGGGAGCTGGACAAGAGGCCGTTCCTGAAGCTGCTCGTCGTGAGGTGTTTGCGGCCGGATCGTGTCACACAGGTGTGCTTGCTTGTTCCTGTTCTTGTTATTGTTTTGGGTGTTTCGGTAGCTCTTCGTTTCAGGAGCCTCGCTATATCAGGCGCAGCTTGAAAAGCTGAGTTTCGACGAAATTCCCTTTCTATCGATCTCGCAGCTGAAGTGTGTTTTTTATTTTTCTTACTAGTTTATAAATAATACTATTCGGAAAATAGAACCCCTATTGTAGCACATCATCCCTTTACAACAGGAACTCCGTTTTTGGTGCAAAATTTACTTCAAATTCGTACAAATGAGGGGTTAACTTCCAGGTCTCAAGAGGACCTGAACGCATAGTCCACACGGCGGCAGTGACTGCGCATACAACCAACTAATCTTCCGTTTGCCAGTCGGGCTCAAACTAAAACGAAGAGCAGCAGTTGCGTGGGACGTAGTTAGAGTACGCAGTGTGGATAAAACGAATACATGTCGGACTTAAGTTCCCAGTTTCTAGCCTGCGTCTCTTTCATGGGCGATTTACAAGGCTCAAAATGCGCTCTCCTTGTGTGCTTCCCAAAAGCGTTCAAACGAATTACCACACCCCACCCTACACGCACACTCGCAAGTTTCGATGGTCCCCCCTCGCTCTCGCGAAATTTTAGACGAGACCACGTACCCTACCCTACCTCACATACACGCCGTTCTGCCGCGTAAGACGGATTCCCAACCCCATCCCAAACACGCGCTACTACTCCGCCGCGGATGAACAGGCGATCGCCCACTTCGTGAGAAATAACCTGCCGGACGGGCCTTCTTTCGCCGATATCGATGCCAAGCTCAGCAGCTTCCAGGTTAGAGCCTATGTACCTCGCACGCCACCCATAGCTTTGCCACCGAGAAGCGAAACCAAGCAGTAGTACGGGGGAACGTAGTTAATAGGGCCTACGGTAGACACAAAAACCTATATATTTATCTATTTTTACTACCAATATTTGGTCTTATTAACTACGTTCCCCCGTAATAGTAGCATACATGACGCGTGCTACGATATGAATACTACTTACTGTTAGAATAGCACGACTTGACGTTTTTAGTTCCTGAATGACGGGGCTCCTAAACCCAAAATGGTCGGGATGTCATTTTGTTTTGGGCAATAGGATATTGTTGAACATATATATACCTAGGCCATGGGTTCCCCCTTGATCGGGTTGCACTTTTCGTATCCTCATCATCAGTTCTGTGGGTGAATTACAGAGATCCTACAATAAGGGGCCTCATAAAAAACTTGTGTTATAATACTGATTAAACTAGCATGTGTAGTGGGACTGCGAGTCGGCGAATGCCGGCACCCATGCGGAGCCCTTGTAAGGGTATACCGGTACCTGGTACCTGGTAAGATGTTTTCCTCCTTCGTGTTGCAGGCATTTGGTGTGCCAGGTGCGGTTAAACATTTCGCGTATGAAGCACCACGGCCGGTGCAATGCAAGAATGTAGTGATGGCTTGTCGGGTGTTGCAGGCTTCGTCGGAGGCGTTCCGAGATTCGGACCCGACGACGCCGATCTACTTCAACTTGTTGGTTACGGACAAGCTTATATAGATCCAAAAATTGGGAAAACCGTTTCTGTGTGATATCGGTGCAATTTAATGCACTGCTTGTTGTGCATGACCAATCTCTGTTGTGTTATTCATCACGATCAGTGCTATGCAACGATGCGTTTTTTGTTGGGTGTTCCAGGTTTTGTCGGAGGCTTTCCGAGATTCGGACCCGACGACCCCGATCTACTTCATCTTGTCCGCCGGGGCCAACGTTACGGCGGACGTCGACAAGCTCGCGGACAAGCACCACATGGAGAGAGGGGTGACGTATCATGACATTTCGCTCGGACAGGTGGGGTGCCATTTGGATTTGTGGTACCTGTACTATATATAGATCTTACCGTTTGGGTCATAAGTTACCTGTGCACCCTGTCGTTTGGATCCTATGGTACAGTACCTGGACATCTTGTTATTTGGATACGTGGTGCGTGTATCATATGTATAGCTCGTTGGATCTCTATGAATACTTATCTCTATGATCAGTACCTATGAATTTTGCCGTTTGGATGCATGGTAGATGTAGATCCTGCCCATTGAACATGCGGTACGCGTACCTGTATACAGTAGACTACTTTGGCAGGGAATATGGCACCTGTATGATCGATGCTAAGTCGGGAGTGGGTAAAGAATGCAGGTAAACCACGTGCAATGGGGAGATGAGTCACGTACCACGAAATTTCTGTCGGACAGGTATATAGACTGCCGTGAAGATCTATGGTTGATAAAAAGCCTGCCGTTCGAAAAATGGTACCATGCCCGTAGATCCTGCCGTTTGATTATATGGTGCCCGTAGATCCGGCCATATGGATCCTATGGCTCTTATAAATCCTGCCGTTTGGGTCTATCGTGAATGTATAGATCGATGTTCGGTCAGAAGTATGGTAGGTACATAATGGATGCAGACCACGTGCAACGGAGACAAGGGTCACATACCACGACATATCTCGAACAGGTATGCAGGCTGCCGTTTGGATCTAGGATACCTGCACATCCCGTATGTTGGATTGTACTACCTGGTATACCTGTAGATCCTGCCGATTCGACTTGTGGTGTGTGTACAGCAGACCCTGGCGTTGGGATCTGCGATACCTGTAGATCTCGCAGTTTGGGTCATTCGGTACCTGCAGATCTTGCCGTTTGACATTAAATAGGTCGTTCGTCGGCAGTAGGTGCAGTATACCACGTGCAATATGTGCAGTATACCACGTGCAATGGAGACAGCACGATCTGTACATAGATAGCCTAGATACTGTATTTTTGCCAATCGGGGATGTTGTGCAAATGTCGTATTTTCTCCTTCCGGAATGTTTTGAGTGATCAACGTTGAAGCTCATGCTGCACATTGTCGGATGGCAAGCATAATAATAATAATAAATAATAGTAAAGGTCCCACTGGGCTTACATAACTGCCAGATCCGTGTCCTACAAATCCCACCCGGAAGGCGTTATTATCGAGGCGTGCTACAGCAGAGGTGCAGTATTGCTTTTTTGTGTCCTCAGTTAGTTAAGGAGCTCTGTACTTCCTTCACCCACAAACTAATTTTGAGGGGGGGAAAGCGCCACCCGATCAACAGACCCATAGCCTAGGTATACAAAAAATATATATTAATATTACGGGGGAATGTAGTTAATAGGACCAAATACTGGTAGTAAAAATATAGAAATATGTCATTTTGTGTATACCGTAGGTCCTATTAACTACGTTCCCCCGTAATAGTATAAAAACTTGAAATACACTACAGCTGTGAGATCGAAATTTGAGTCGAAACTCATCTTTGCAAGCTGTGTGCGATACTCCGATCGCGCGTATTACAGGGTGTGTATGTCCTTGTGAAAGATATAGGTCGGTGGCTCCCCTTAGTGCTAGCTAGTACCAGGGTCAGCAGGGTGACGCCAATCAATATGTGCGCGGAAACTATAAAACCCGTTTTTGAGTGGGACATTATATGTTTTTGTAAAACAAAAATGACGTCTCGACGGTTTTGAGTCCACCCTCCGGCCACGGGCAACAAGTGATGTACAAGATATAACGTGATACGTCTCGATGATTTGGGGCCAAGGAGTCCCGTCATTCACGGACCTAAACGCCAAAAAAATGGAAACCTTCGTCGCAGCACGCGTATCAGCTAGTACGGGGGAACGTAGTTAATAGGACCTACGGTAGGCACAAAAACCTATATATTTCTTCATTTTTACTACCAATATTTGGTCATATTAACTACAGTACCTTCCCCCGTAATAATAGGGATCTACTCTATAGTTTCGCCCCAGCAAGTCTAGATACACAGCAAGGATAAGACATGTTCGACGGATTGTATACACGATGGCGAGGTTCTTCAACTGAGGAGTTTGGGTGGCATGTACCGTAGAGCTCCTCGAGTGACGGGCGTCAACACAACAGGTTTAAACCCATCCATACGGTGGCCTGCGTCTCTCACGCATGCTATAAATAAGAGCGATATACCTAATAATCATGTTTCCTGAGGCTGCTTACTTGAAGAGCTCATAACCTCACTAAAAATAGGACTTTTGACACAGAAACCCGAGGCGTGAATCGATGAACAATGGCATGGCCTATTAACAGGTATCTCAAGAAAATTGCTGCAAACACACAAGGGGTGCTCTAAAGATGTCGGGGCGTTCCTCGGCCGAGGATAGGGATTAGTTTGGACACATGCTACGGTCGAGGTGCACCATTAATTAGTATTTGCCTTCTAAGGCTCCTCCTATGAGGAGGTCTTGTCCTCACCCAAAAAACGATTTCTGGATCATTGAAACACCAACCCGATGGACTATATCATGACCTAGCTAGGTGTACAACACGTTCGTATTGCAAAAATAGGATGACATTCCGACGAGTTTGTCTTAAGGAGCGCCGTTTTTCAGAAACAAAATATCCAAAAAGTGCTACCTCTATAGTAGAACGCGTATTTGGCCAATAAGTGCTACCTCTATCGTAGCACGACGTCCCCTCTGTATCGTTCTTACGGGCGGCGACCGCATGCACCCCACGCGCGCCGTTGTTTTTGTGGTGGGTCTCGTTTTGTGCGTCCTTCTTTTTCTTCCCCAGGGACAAGAAGTGGTTGCCATGGACCGGCTGGACACAGGAAGCGCGCAGGTGACGTACTGTTGGGGACGTATATGGGGAATGGAGGTTCTAGTACTGTAATTAGCGGTATACTGGGAGGTCGGCGTATGAACGATGACGGTTGTGTCCGGAGATTTTACAATTTAATACGAGCCTGCCTCTACACGCGGGGCATGTCGATGGGTTATCCTACGTCACAATATATTGCATACAACCGTTAGTAGGTATCTTGTCTTTGACACGTGCTACGGTTGAGGTGCACCATTAGTATTTGCCTTCTAAGGGTCCTCACTTGAGAAGCTCTATACCTCACCCAAAAACTGATTATGAGCAGGCCAAAAGCGCAAACCGATGAACGGACCCATGGCCTACTGTAGGTATACTTGGTACAAACAGAGCATGTTGTGGAACATAAATGACATTCCGACCATTTTAGGTTAAGGAGCCTCGTCATTCAGGAACATATTTTAGGTAAAAGTGCTACACTAATAGTAGCATTAGTACCTAGTATATCGTGGCACGGGTCTTGTGTCGAGGACCTTCCGAGTCTCTGCACCTCTCCTTCGCTCCACGGTTTAAGTCCTGGTCAACGTTTTAGCCTAAGAAACAGATACCTTGACCCGTGGCGCTTGCCGCGGTAGGCTTAGCGACACGTGCCCCGGTAAAGGAGCACCATTAGTATTTGCCTTCTAAGGCAATTTGCCTTCTGAGGCTCCTCGCTGGAGGAGCTCTGTGCCTCATCCAAAAACTGATGTTGAGTAGACTGAAAGTGCCACCCGATTAGCAAACCGATAGCCCAGGTAAACACAAAATCAGAGTTAAAAAAATGAGCGACATTCGGACGATTCTGGGTTAAAGAGCCCCGTCATTCAGAAACCAAAACGGCCGAAAAGTGCTCCCTCTAGCGTAGCACGCGGCTACCTCCGGACGCGTGGTACGATAGAGGTAGCACGTTTCGGCTATTTTGGTGTCCGGACAACGTGCCTTCTTAACCCAAAATTGTCGGAATGTCATCTTGTTTTTGGAGTATGAATATTTGTGTGCACCGAGACCATGGGTTTGATCATCGGGTTGCACGTTCATTTTTATCATAATCAGGTTTCGATTGAGGTATGGACCTCCTCAAGCGAGGGGCCTCAGAGAAATAGTGATTAATGCTGTTAACACCTCTAGCGTAGCATGGGTCGTCTCCGTGATGCAGTCTACGCCACTCATCCCACTTGCTTCACATTTTTCTCCCCCCGATACATGATCCAATATTTTCTCCCCTGAAAACCTACCCCGCGTCTAGCCTCCACCCCCACGGAATGGGTATGAGTCTGCCATCCCCTCCCTCCCTGCTCCTTCTACGATCCTCTCAGGGGTGCCATCATGGCATCGTCCCCTCCAGGATGCAGGGAGTTCGATAAAGACGACACGTCCCCAGTATTGAGGGGTTTTCGATAATGTAGGAGGCATTTCATTCCGGGAGTTCATACATTTTCCCTTTTTTGGGGGGTTTTGCGTTCTCAAAAAGCGTTTTTTTCTCGGGGATGCCGCGATTTTCTTTTATCCCGGGGTGGTTGGTGTGTTTCGGTTATCATTTAACGTAATTTTGTTGATATTTTCATCCGATAATGTGCAGCATCAGATTCAACGTCGACCACCCATAAGCATTCCCAGCAAGACAAATAATCCTTATTCAAGCCAAAACTTGTTCGTTATTTGAAACCTCCCAACTCGGAAAATCCCGAATTGTTATTTCTCCAGGGTCACTGGGTCGTTCTGAACAACATCCACTTGATGCCTAGATGGCTGCCCAGCCTGGACAAGCGGCTGGATTACTTCAAAGAGATCGGATCACACGCCGGATTCCGGGTGATGCTGTCTTCGGACCCTTCCAACATGATACCCGTGGGGATCCTGCAAAGGTGCACTGGGTTTCCTTTCGTAATGTTGCGTTTTCTATCACTATATATATTCCCCGGTTTTCCAACATAACATTCGTGAGACCCTGGGAGATTCTGACCGGCTATTTTCGTCACGTCGCGTTATATATCAGTAGACTGTACCGCGATCTTAAACCCCTACATATACCAGATACAGTACCAAACATGTTACGTTTGTTTTACGAGGTCCGCACATTTTTGTCAGATCATTCAAATCGGGCAGCGAAGCGGCGCTAAGGTTTGTAGGATTAGTCTGGGTTAGGTTTAGGGTTAGGGCTAGGGCTAGGGCTAGGGTTAGATCACTCCATCCTGTAGAGATGAAATGGGTTTACCATAGTAATGTTGCGTTGTGCCTGGTATATAATAGTGTACCCCAGGTCTCCAACAGAATCCCTGTGGGGATTCGCGGAGATCCTGCTATCGTGATGTTGTGTTTGCTTTGAGTATTTGTCTCGGGTTCCGGGTGTTGCTTACTTCGGACCCTCCCAGCGTGACACCCGTGAGGATTCTGCAAAGATGGACTCAGCAGAAGCGTTCACATTGCCAACGGTCGCCACAAACCATTATTTTGTTTTGTCACGAAACTGGAGGTGTTTTCGCAATTCTTCGTTAAGAACGACCCTAACAAAAACGAAAAATACCCACTTCATCTAGAGGGACAGAGATAAAACCTTTTGCCACGCTGGCGAGTGCTATGATTTTATTAATACCATAATAGCACTTTTTATCTGAAACGGTTTCTGAACAACGGGGCTCATCATCTCAAAGTCGTCGGACTTTCGTTAGGGTTTTAGCATGAGTTTCGTTGTATACGTATCAATAGGCCACGGGGTGTTTCATAGTGACAGAGTTTTCGGGAAAATGGGAACGGAGCCTAAAATGAGAACGGACGGTTTTCTTTGGAAAGCAAACCAATTGTGTACAGCTCCACGAAAAAAAGTTGACAGTCCTGTGGGGCTGTACAGCCGCCTTCAAATGAGCTGTCGCTCAAGCTGGAAGTCCTCGGCATCGTCGCGGTAGCCAGCATCTAGAGAAATCATGATAGAGCCAGCGTTCTGACGAGCTCCTCTCACAGGGCTGGCCAAGGGGTTTCGCAGGATCATTTTGGTTCTCTGATACAGCACATGGTTCTGGAGATACGGCTTGGTTCTCATTTTAGGCTCCGTTCCCATTTTTCCAAAACTCTGTTAGGGGTAGCATTTTGAATTTTCCCCCAAGCCATGTTTTAGGAGAGATCCAAAGCTCCTCGAATGAGGAGCCTCCTAAACATACCTGGTATGGCGCACCTTAGCCACGATAGGGTACAGGGGGTGGTATGATAAGGGTGTTGGTAATGAGAGAGTGTTAGAGATACACCATAACCACTGAGCGTTAGAGATACACCATAACCACTGAGCTATACAGTCAGCGCTGACTGCATAGCTCAGTAGTTATGGTGCATCTCTAACAGAGAGGTGCCAAAAGCCCTACCTTCTGCCAGTAGGCATTTACCAGGTAGGTTCCGATCACACTACTACCGTCGTAGGAGCTATCATACGTACCTCACCCGAAAATAACTGATTTTGATCATATTTGTATGAGCGTCGTCGTCGTCGTCGTCGTGCCGTCATCGCGATCGGTCAGTCGGTTGTGACCCAACGCAAGTGTACCATCCAGCTGCAACTCATGGAGTTAGGGTCATTTGAAAGATGGTTTCGCTCGTATGAACAGTGTAGACATGTCGATGGCGTCAGGAGCACCAATTCGTTGAATGTCCAAATAACTCCCTGGTAGGCGGAATCAGCTCCCTTCAACCTGTTCAATACACACACTCGCTCCCGCGTGCAACACGCCAAATACACTGCTAGGAAACGAGTTAGGGGCTCGCAAAATGTCAGATGTGCCAATTTGGACAAGGGGCGTTGGCATATAGGGAAGTCCAGCCGACCCATCCCCCCTAATCGAAACTCAACACAGGTGTATTAAGCTGACGAACGATCCACCGTCGGGGCTGAGGGCGAACCTCAAGCAGGCGTTCGCGTCGTTTTCGAGGGAGGAATACGGGGACCTAGAGCCAAGGTGCGCGTAAGCGGATTTTGCGGCATTTATCAAGTGCCAAAAGGGTTGGTTGGACGTTTCGCCGTTTTCTTCGTGATGCGAACACGTTTTTACTTGTTTTCTTTATTTCCTTTCTGAATATGTTAACGACAAGCTCGTTTTTTCGAGCTGCATCTGACTCTTGGACCCCGCGTACTAAGGGGTCTATATCCTCATGGAAGAGACCTACCTGTTGATTGAGAGATCGGATGATCCCCTCTGGGTGATTCTTCGTATTAATACTGTCGTGGTCAACAGGACGGTTTTATTTTAATGTGTGTTGGTGTTCGGCCAACACAGACGATTTCCTACTGTGTTACGAGTCATCTCACGGTAGGGGTCTAACTTTTCGGGGTCAAAAGTTCCTGACCGGTTAAGCTCCTGAAGTGAGGAACTACCGGTTGGTACGACCATTTTACGAGTGCATTTCTTTAAGGACTAGCAGATAGAAAGGTTGATCGGGTTGCGCGAACGAAATCTTGGAAGTCATGTTTCGGGTGAGATGTTGAGCACCTCGTGTCAGGAGCTCAGAAACTTATTGCTGCACCCCTACCGTGGGATGACTCTTACGAATTTATTTTTGTCGTGTGGCAGGACGCAAGGTATTTTGTTCGGTCTGTGCCACTTCCACGCGCTGATGCTCGAGAGAAGAAAATTCGGGCCGAAGGTGAGGCTACAAAAAACACGTTTCGATGAAGTCCTCAATCTTACAGCTGCATGGCATTTTTACGCTTTTTGTGCAAAAAAACAACTTTTAAGTTTCTAGAAATACTCTCCGCGTGTTCTCGCTGTCACCGGCTTCCGGAAATAGTTATCCGCCCTGCTTTTGCCGTCCATCCTGGTCGTTTTGGCCTTACGCCCCAGGTATTCAGCATGACATGGGCGTACTATTTTCTACTCGTAAGAGATTAGCCAGCTTTCTCTCGCCGAGGGCCTCCTCCTCCTCCTCCTGCTCCTCCTCCTCCTGCTCCTCCTCCTCCTCCTCCTTCTCCTCCTTCCAAATGTTTGAGCAGCTATCTTCATCCTGACTTGCGCGTGCGTTTCCTCGTGTCTTGGGTTCTCTGGCTCAATCCCGGCTTCGTTGTGAGCTTGACACCATACCCTCTGAGCTAGAAGTCATCGGTCACTGCTAGATCTACGTTTTTTTTTAATGGTGTGCATCTGCTACTGTAGCACTCCCGCCGTGTAGGAAACTCGAACAACGGGAGCTCAAACCTACGACCATCGCCATTCTGATTTGCGCAACCGTCCCAATCGTACTTTCGATCGAAATCTAAGGGATCCAGCATGATGAACCGCGCTAAGTAGCTTACCGAGTATGATATATCGCGCCCCCCCGTCCCGCTGGCTGTCTTTATCTCGCGTGTCATGGGATTTAACAGGATACAACCCATAGGTTCGTCCGATTTGACATTGTTTGCCTGGCCTCCCCCATTTTTATCAGTTTTAACGACGCGAGCAACCGTCGACCCCCCCGGGCAGTCATCCGTATTCGCACATCCGTCCAACCTGTGTCTATGTTTCCTCCTTCCCTGTCGGGGGCTCCACATGATCCACCCCTTTGGCTCGTTAGATTTTATGGCGATGTACGATCACCCCCCCCCCCCCTCGCTCCACCCGACCACCACCAATTGGAATTGGCCCCGGTAGATCTCACTCATTTGCAGCACGTTTGTGTCAATCAAGGCCCACCGCACCACGGTATCTTGACGGATCCGTCCCGCACGTTTAGCTGAGGTTAACTCGCGTGCCAGAGTTTCAACTTGACGTACCCCTCCGGCTTGTCCAATTTGATATGACAGTCGTCGCCCGCTCTTCCCCACTATCAAACGTATATGCGACACTACCCCCCCTCCCCCAATCCCTTGACCGTCACCGGTTAAACATGGCCTACCTCACTCATGTGAGGTTCTCGTTCAGCCTCCCCTAGTATTTAAGCGACATGACCCCCACCCCCGCCCCCCTCGACCAACATCAATTACGATCGGACTATATATCATAATCATTTGCAGAAGCTTGAAGCGCCTGCCCCCCGTACCCCCCCCCCACCGTCGCCCTGGTAAACAGCCCAGCAGGGTCGCCACCATAT
>JBBMKB010089617.1:0-23924 GCA_037833945.1 Alaria marginata
CCAAAATAAGAAATCCGCTCGATTTCTGTCCGGCGAATATAAGAAACAGGCTCAATAAGAAAAAGGCTTAGAAAAATTAGTAAATAGGAAACCCAGGCTGAGCTCAGATCCCTGTTTCTTATTAGGTGTCCTGTACTGTATTCAGTATACTGGAAGCTTTTGTGTAGACATCTGTGGAAGCTTGCACCCTGAAGCAAAAATGCCAGAGGTGCTACAGTACGCTAAACCTAGTATATCCCGTCTAGACAACCGTGTGACAGGCCTAAACTCCCGTCCAATGGGGTGATGACAGGTCATCCTCTCATATAGCTCCCGTCCTCCGATGAAGCAGCTTAGGAGTGGAATGATTTAAGATTTACGGGTGAAAAAAGTATCGATTGCTACTACACCAGAAGAGTCCAATGACCATATATGCAGGCTACACGACCATACCTTTTGATAGAAGGCGCACAGGTCCGCGAACTTCCGCCCCGATGCCATGAGAGCTCGAGAACAGCGAGAACAAGTGACGGAGTGCCTACTGCCTACTGCCTACTTTTTATTCACGTTTTTAAAATAGGGGTTTCCACACTAAAAGCACTGGGAAAGCGGGGCCCGGGGATCATGTCAAACAACGGCAGGAAGAGCTGGGAGCCAAGTTGCACACAAGGCACAGCGCTGCCGCCGAGACAGGCCGTGTGCGTGCACCGATCCTTAGGTCGCGCTGACACGGCGACGTGTCCCCTAGTGAGCTGATTCGATCCTCTGCAAACACACGCGATGTTTAGGCGACGGAGGCGATCAAGTAGATCGTCTTCTGCCGATGTTCCTCGCTCGGTATCCCCTATGAAGGTGGCGAAAGAAGATTGCGACGTCGAGCCTGAACCGCTGCTTCAGGTTTCCCGACCTTGGCCCTTAAAGCGCCTGCTAATCGAGGTGGTCGTGATCGTGCTTACGGCAGCATTCGCGGCAGGAGGTGAGACAAAAGGATTAGGATCCTGACCTCTGTGTTCGTTTGGGGGAAGCGAACATGTGACGAAATTCGAAATTCATGAGAACTTTCTCCGCAAAAACTCAAAGATCGGTGCGCCGCGGACACAGCCACATTGAGGCAAAACCCTTTGGCTTTCTTTCTTGGGTCTGCGTGGGGAGGGGGGGTGGAGACTGAGATCATTGGCGGGAGGCATTTGGCCGTTGGTGGATTCTCAAAGTAACCCACGACCCACGATCTTTTGGGCGCGAGGCTCTATGATACGCGCGCACCTGTATCGATTGGGCTGCTGTCAAATAATTTGAATTTTCATTCCCCCCCCCAAGATCTCCGTTCCCTGATGGGAGTCTCGTTCATGTTTCCAACCGGTGTGGCGCAGCGTGCATATTTCATACCAGGTACTTCGTATAACTCGTACGACTGTATTGGATTTTCGTCGCAGCACATAACTCGGTGCCCGTCCCACATTATACGTGTACGTACATGGTGTACAGTATTTGGGCGGCAAGCGCAGTACAATACCGAATCCGGCACGACCACTCGACGGCATCCTCTCTCTTGTGAAACGATCATACATGCTGATGATGATGTATCCCGCTCAAGACCGAAGAAAGGCGAACATATATCGTTCCGGCGTCCCGCGCATGCATGTAATTTTCCCGGCGCGGGCATTAAACAGCCCGGGCCTAGATACCGTCCACACTCATTGGCACAGCATTCTTGATTGGCCATGCATTACATGCGGTCAGCCGCAACACGAAGTCTGCCGCGCCCTTTTGTGCTGCCTGCGCCTCCTCCAGTGCTACTGTGGTTACGGGATGGTCTGGATTCTGGCTCGGCTGCTGGTCTGCATGTTGCCCGGACTCAGGAATGCAAGTATTTTGGCTGTTGACTACTCGTGAGGCTACGGTAGGGGGGTGCTTTAAGGGCCTTCTATTTCAGCGGCGCAAGGCCACCCGCGCGAGTTTCTACCCTATGGATTTGCAAGTCTTGAGTTTTTGCACTGATTTTTTATGCGAAATACGTCGCCATCGGATTGTGTATCACGCTGTTGACACATTCTACAACAGAGGTCCACCATTTTTTTCTGAAGCTCCTCACTTGAGGAGCTCTGTACCTCACCGAAAAAAAAACATTTTGAGCAAGCTGAAAGTGCAATCCGATGAACAAATCCGTAGCCCATCTATACGAAAAAAGCATAGAGCAAACATATAATTACATTCCGACGATCTTGGGTTAAGGAGCCCCGTCATCCAGAAAATAAAAACGCCAAAAAGTGCTACCTCTATCGTAGAACACGTCTGTTCGGTATGAAAATGGGGGTATAAATGGGGGTATATACCCCCCCTACCGTAGCCATGAGCCGTTGCACTACTGTATTGACCCCTCTGGGAAATCCGAGATGGAGAAAATGTCGAACAAATGTGACGGCTATTGTACAGCATCGGCTACACGAGGTAACCTAAGCTTCCGGGGTAGGGGATTGTCCGCAATGACATGTAAGAAGGTGCACGACAATGACACGAAAAGAGGTGCACGACACGCGTGCAGCACGACGATGCTTGTACTGCTAAACGCTCTCGCTCTTCCTAGAAGGTTGATACGATCTTCCTGTTATAGAAGTTGATATGACCGCACATCTCGTTTTGTGTGTCGCTTCACCTGGGTCCCAAAAGAGCGAAGATAGTATGGCTGTCGCTAGGAACTCGCGCGGTAGATTACATTATCTGTATTTATTCACCTTGTGTGCGCTCGTGAAAGGTAGAGCTCCGGTCGGCGATCGGCGGTCGTAACAGTGAGCTCTAATGTGGTCCCTATTTTAAAACGTGGTGTGAATTAGAAACTCGCATTCGCTGGTGGTTACGGAAACGCGCAGAAAACCCACCATCCGACCGACCAACCGACCGACCGACCGGTGCACTGACGCAGCAGTCGGGACGATATTGTTGGACTGTGATGCCAAACATTTAGATTGAATGACGTGCAACTCAATAGACGCAGGCAGCTGCGGAAGTCGGGCGCACACGCAGTACAAGCAGTATTGGTGCATTGTGATACGTGAAGCATTGGTATCGTCAACGTTTTACGTGGGAAAGTCAAGCAGAACGACTATTAAATAGCGTCGAAGATGGTATTTGGTTACTTGCCCTAAAATCAGAAGCGCCCTTGCTGCTCCCTGATGCCTGGTCCGAGGCTGAGAAATACTACCGTAGTATACCTGGTACATGCATTGGATTTATCAGTTTGTGGGTATACCTCTTTCTGGTAGACAGGCCTCCTCCGCGCGTCTTGACCGAGTTCCCTGCATGAAAATAAATGTTTTTCCGCCACCCATCCACCAGGGCCTTGGAATGCCGCTCATGGGAAACTCCGCGAAATGCTCGGGAAATCATATTTGGCTGCGCCTCCTAGTGACCAAAATGTCGTGGACTCGACGGAAGATCTCATGCAATCCGCAGACAGCGGTGTTAAACAAGCCACACTGCAAAAGGAAACGGCTGCAGCTTCCTCTCCAGATTTTTTTTTCCCGAGAGGCAGTGTGGATGGAGACGCGCAGTCTGGTGACGATGCTCGGTCATCGGGGAAGTCCCAAGCGAGAGATATGGTGACGGGGACGGGTTTACCGTTGACACATGGTTCCGGTGAGATCTCGGATAGAGTGATCGAGCCGACTTGTGCAACTGAGGCGATATCCTGGCTGCATGCCAACGAACAGACGCCTGTCGCAGAGGAACCAACTGACCCTGCCGGATCGACGTCACATCAACCCGGTGAGATCCCGGAAAGAGAGATCGGGCCGACTTGCTCAGCTCGGACGATGACCTGGATGCATGCCGATGGACAGACGCCTGTCGCAGAGGAACCAACTGACTCTGCCGGATCGACGTCGGCTGCGCCGGACGAGCGTGTGTTGAGCATACCGGCCGGCATACCTTCGACCATGTCGGCTGAACAGGAGACTGAGGAAGCGGACAACCTCAAACAGAGCGCTACCCCGACTGTAGAGACCCCCAGCTTTCTGCGAAAACCTCTTGGCGTGGAAGAAGAAGAAGCTGCACCTACTGCAGGCGGCGCTGAGCAAGAGGTCCGTGTGGGTCAATCCACCGACTCGGTGCTGTTTTTTTCTTTGGCCCCGACAGAAGAGATAGACACATGTCCGGTGGAGATTTTCAACCCTCACCTGTCAATGTGTTCGAGCGCTTCTTCCCAAGCGGTGGCTGTGACCGTAGAGCCGTTGAATGTCGACTCGGCGCCGCCGGGTGTCCTGCCGGAAATACCAGGTTTCCCGGCGAGGGGTTTAGTCGACGTTCAGGAAAATCCAGTGGCGGCGGTCTCTGCGACGACGGAGGCACTCAACCCGCAGGGTGAATCCGCAGAGGGTCTGATTTTGGCGGCGACGCCTGTACCTCTGACTGAACAAATCGCGGCTACGACGGTGATAGATAATCCGTTTCGTTTTCCGACGGATTTTTCATGTCCTGTCCTTCGAGAATCACCACTGGAGGGAAAGGAGGCAATCACGTTCGCGTCATTGTCACCAGCCACCGAAACAGAGCACGTTTCTCAGCGGGCAACAGAAGAAAGCACGATGTCGGTTGCAGGCGTGGAAATACTCCCATTGCGGCCAACACTGGAGTCTACCGATTGCCGTCTTAGGACGCCGGCCGAAGTGGAGCCATGGGTTGGCATGATAACGTGTACGGCGGCGTTTCCAGATGTTACCTCGATGCGGACTGAAGAAGAGATGATGGTAGTGTCTTCCTATTCTACGGAAAATGTGCAAGCTGCAGCTGTATCGGCTGAAGACGAACTTCCGCTCGAAATGTCACCTTCCTGGACCGTTGCCGATTTGAAAAGCTCTACCCCAGAGTTTTGTTATCCGGAAAAGTCAACACCGTCCCTGCCGGCATCAGGACATGAAACGACCACATCAGTCATGGATCTAGACGGAGCTTCTCTCAAAGAAGACGAGCTGGTGCTCGAACTCCCCCGTACCTCTGTCGCTGCTTTCCTGGACACCAAACCTACGGAGGCTGAGGCGGCAGGAGAACCAGCACGTTGTCCCCGGGTGGTGCTCGAGGTCCCCTTTTATTTTGCAGCTGACTTTCCGGAAAGGACACCTGCGGAGGTTGAAGAAGGCGCACAGTCGACATGCCCCCTGTCCACACAGGAAGACGAGCCTACGGCTGCAGGAAGGGGTCACGACAAAGCGATGCATTCAGACGAAGTGACCTTCGAAACTCTTCCGTCCTCTGCAGCTTCGACGTCGGAAAGTATCACCGCGGGTGATGAAACGTGTGGAGTGCTAACCCAACTTCTTCTTCCACGAGATGAACACACGGTCCCTTCTCACGCGCTGCCGACTTGTCCGGCTACTCTGCTGGGGGTGATCTGCGCTGAGCAATGTACGGAAACAGTGCACCCTTGCTCGTTTACAGCATTAGTAGAGCGCGTTAACCCTTACGAGCTACCAACTTGCCAGGCTACTCTGCTGGGGGTGATCTGCGCAGAGGGAGGTACAGAGCCGGTGTACCCTTGCTTGTGTCCCGCGGAAGATGGGCCTCCTGCAGTAGTAGAGAGTGCAGTTGAATTGACCAATGACGCTGACGCTCTACTGTACCGTCCTGGCGCAACTGCTGGCCTTTCAACCACGCGGGTGGGTGCGGAGGCAAGGTCTACCACTCCTGACCTGACCGGAGGCGGGCTAACTGACATCAACATGAGTGCCACCAGCGAAAAGGTCGAAACTCTGTCATGTCCCGCCGGTGTGTCGCTTGCCATGTTCTCCGGAGAGCAGATGGATATGTGTCCCTTCTTGTTCGAAGACACCCCAGAAGCGACAGGAATGCTTGCAGACGGAGTGTCGCTTGTCGGCACACTGCCGTCTTGGGCAACGGGACTTCCTCCTACATGCACTGCGGAGGGTCTTACGGGGGAAGTGTCAGAACCACATCTACCCATTAAAGGTGTCACGGCCACGACCCAAGCGCGCGGAGATGCAGGAACTCAAGGGGAGACAAACTCTTGCGCAGCGACGGCACCCGATATTTTTTTCTCGCAGACTGAGGTGGACGAAACCCAGCACCATCATCCACTCGCCGAAAGTACGGCAATGGCAGCAGGAGGGCTCCGATGCCAAACGGACGCCACAGCTGTACAGTCAATCGGTTCGTCACACGGTACCGACCAAGAGATGCTGATGGACTCCGCACAGTGTTTGGTGGATACTGTGGCGTCGTCTTCGACTACCGCTGGGGACAAGGAGGGGGGTGGAGATCAAGAACACGACGAGTTTCAAGAGTCTGCGACTGACGGCCAAGACGAGTTCGACACGCTAGAGGCGGCAACCGAAGCCGCCACACTCAAATGCGAGCTGCACAAGAAGGGGTTGGAGGACGACAAACTCCGGTTAGAAATGCTCGTGCGAGAGTTCAACTCGTGGGTACGGTCGATGAATTTCCCGGTTAGAAAGGTGGAGGCGGGAGTGGTAGGTGACGGTATGCGCGCTGGGTTGGTGGCGACGGAGGCTTTGGCGGACGGGGAGCCGTACCTACTCGTTCCTGAGTCGCTTACTTTAGATGCATCTAAGGTGAGACGGCATAATCATATTTTCGTTTTTGATTGTTCTCGCTCTGAATTGATGCATTTCAGATTGTGCTCGCAAACAGTGGACTCGATTAAACGCGTGATCGGTAGGAATTGGTGCTTCACTATTGTATGGGTGCCTCGATTTAAATGGAGGGCAAGGCCGAGGCGGGGGGGTCAACAGGTTAATGCAAAACTTGATATCGTTGCTGTAAGGTGCTTACCTGTAAATCGCAGAAATGGTAGGATTCGCCTGATGGTCACGAGTGAGCGGGGGGGGAGGATACCAATCGATGATAAATATGATTGCCTCGGCTTTGTATCCTTTTTTGTTACAGGTTGATGAGACACAACCCTGCTCACCTTACCCTCCGTAACTCCGCACATAAACAACCGAGTAACGAACGAACATAACACCGAAGAAAAAGAAAGGAAATCAAAACCTCATAGTTTTATTCCAGGCTGTAGCTTAGTAATGCGCGCCCGTTTTTTTTAATCCAAACTATCGCGTCTTTTTGGTTGTATTTTGTCTTACGTCCTGTATTCGTTCGCTTCTGTATTCGTTCGCTTCCGCCGAACCGGACCAAAAGGCTCGAGAAGACCCCGAGCTCGGTCCACCGCTCGCCAAGATTCGGACGCATCTGTCGCCAATCGGATTGTGGGACGACGAGCTGGACAGCCTGCGGGTTCTGCTTATCGCCGAGACGTTTGCACGGGTAAACCAGTCGCTGCACGTACCACGCCAAAAACGATTTGCTATTTAGGGGGCTCTTGAAAATTGATCTTCTCTTTCGCTGAGTCTGTTCTTTGGCCGCTTGCATACCGCGCAGTAACGGTATGTCTCCCTTTTTTTTTACTGAGTTTGTTTTTTTGCCGCTTTTCTGCCGCGCAGAAATATCACCTCTTATTTTGCACGGGCTGTTGTCACAGTTGTACGATCACTCTGTTGATTACTTCGGGGGTTGGTACGCTGTGTATGGCGCCACATGTATAAAACTGCCGGTCACATGGAATTTTCGTTTTACGTGTGTGGTGGACGCGACACAGGGGACCAATGCTCAATCAAGCACGCCGCCTTGGCAAGAACCCCCCCCCCCACGCTTTGTGTATGTTCTACCGAGCAGGCGGATCGTTCGTTCTGGGCGCCATACCTACACCTCCTTCCGACACTGAGTGACATGATGTTGTACCACCCGTTATTCTTCGGCGACTCCACCATTGCTTCATTGGGGGTGTCGGACGTGCAAGCTGCTCTAAGGAAGCGCCGCCTTTCCGAGGTGGAGGCTTTCAATAGCAAGTTCGTCGACGATGTCTCTGCCGTCCGAGAGTTGGAGGTGAGACCACCGAAGTAATACGGTAATAAGGAGGCGTACTACGGTAGGGGTAGCACCTAGTTTTGAGAGTCCTTTCTATATATACCTCGCCTAAAAACTGCGAAATGTGCCGAAAGCCAATGAACAATCCCATGTTCTACGTGTAGAGCGAATTATATGGTAAAAGATCAAAAGGGATCCCAATGATAATGGGTAGTTCCTCATTGAGGAGCCCCGCCAGTCACTGTTGTGGCAAAACACTGTTGCCACTATCAAGACGTCTATTAATAGCAGGTTCTATAATACGTCAAACGACGCTCGCGTGCACGTTCTAGGGAGCACATTCACGGCATTAGGCATGCCACTCTGGACATAATTTTAAGGACCGTTTGATAGTCATGTTAAAATTACAACGGTCCCTACATTTCCGTCATATATGGTATATCGTCCAATCCACCGGCCATCTCCGAAAAATGCCCGAGAACAGAACCAGGTAGTAAATTCCAAGAACGACTCGTACCGGTTTGTGCAATAATTTTGTTTTGTTCGGCCACTTTCCTCCGCTGCCCCTTTCCTTAGGATCTGCACGCTTGCTTGAGGTATGCATGAGTGCTTACATGTTGGCCAACCTATTTCAGTATAAGGGTTTCAGGCTACGCGTGATCCGACATTGTACAAGGGAAAAAGTTGGGGAACGGCCGTAGGTTCCGAAGGTTAACACTTCTGGGAATTCAGGGGGGGAGGATATTCAAGTACCCTGACGACTACCCTGACGACCACAGCACCGACTGCACGAAGCAGCCCGGGCTGTTGGGATAAGGGATGTGTCTGAAATGCTATGAAATTAGACTTACGACACGCGCGCGGCAAAGTTATACTTGGACTGGTGTGTGTGTTTTCCTAGAGGGTTGGTACAACCGCTCTTCTCGCTTTGTTGGTCGATATACCAACGTGGGTGGCGGAGTTGTCGTAGTAGAGATCGACAATTTGTGTTACATCCGTTAGCGGGGGCGCTATTCTCCCCCCCGGACATGTCAAAATATAATTTCGTCTCGTAGTCCCCGAGAGGAAAAATATATAATTTTGTGCTCGGCCCTGTGGTCGTTAGGGGGCATCCTGGTTCCATCCCCGGGTTTCCTGGTAGATATGGATTATTGTACAATGTGTGTGTGAACGGTACACCAGACATAGCTCCCTTCATCTCTACGCATTCGGACTCAACTGGATAGTTTTTCGAATGTGTCCCATTGCGAAAATCTCGACCCTGAGAACGGTTAAAAGGTGCCCGCAGCCGTAGTTCTAGCTCTGTCCACTCACCATCGACGGGTTCTGCGATAGAGGTAGCACGTTTTGGCTTTTTTGTTTCTGAATGACGGGACTCCTTAGCCCAAAATGGTCGGAAACTCCTTGTTTTTCAGTCCGATGTTTTTGTACACCTAGGCTACATGGGCTTGTTCATCGGGTTGCACTTTCAGTTTACTCAAGAATCAGTTGGTATGTGAGGTTCAGGGCGCCCAGAAGGGAGGATCCCCAGAAAAAAACGGGTGCACCTCTATCGGAGCTTGTGTCCACCGTGTAACATGGCCCTGAGTACGGTTAAAAGGTGCCCGCAGCCGTAGTTCTAGCTCTGTTCACTCGCCATCGTGTAACATTGACATTATAGCGCCATCTTCTCGGCATCGGCCATCGTCAGGACGTTCTTGGGGAGGGGTGGATTACGCTGGATCGCTACCTCTGGGCCAGTGCGATACTGGATAGCCGGATGATCTGGTGGGATGGGCGGAAGCACCTCGTGCCATTGCTGGATCTTGTGAGTCCGCCGAACTGTTGCTGCTGATATCAATAGCTGAACAGGGAACCGTGACAATGTGCTCGATTGGAAGGGTGAAGAGTTTTGTTCCCATGCTACGCGAAAATGAACTGTAGCTCTCGCTAAGAACTCGCGCTGGTGATGTCACTGTCGTTAATTGTGTGCGCTGGTGGGGAGCAGGAATGTCCCAACCCAACCCAACCCAACCCATCCCATCAAAATTGCTTTGCTGTCATTGGGCGTTGATGCGTTTTCATCCCAAAATGGTTGGAACTCAAAAGTATGTGGTAGATTTTGTTTAATGAAGACTTGTTATTTTTGACAGATACGGTGATCGGGCGAGATACGAGCATGGAAAATCAGGCACGCGGGGGTGGAAAGGAGCTCTTAATTTTTTGGCGCCATCGTGAATTTGAAATTCGCTTTGCTCGTAGTAAGTATAATCCTACCGGCCTTCGGGCTGTTCAAGACGGCGGATTCAATCTCGCTGACTTTTACGTGCTGCAATATTGCCAAGGATGGACGGTTGCAGCCATGCAGCGAGAACATCTATTGATCCGTTGCCACCCAGGGCGCTATTAATAGCAAGACGGAATCTGCCCCTGACCGCGAGTTTTTATCGCCTGCGCAGACAAGCTTGCCCCATAGAGATCAAGTCACAGACACCCCGCATAGACTAGGGCACATTGTTGTTGCTGGCATTACCAAGAAATCATGGGGTTATTTTTCTTGCTAGCAACATGGTGAAGAATCTCATTTTTTTCGTCCGCCCACTTGTCTCTCGCTGGATAAAAACTGCTTTCATAGGTGAACAACGCCCAGGGTCCCCCGGCGACGTCTGTGCAAGATACTATCCAAGACGCTGAAAGAAACGCTGTCGCCACTACAACCCGAAGCTTCGAAACGGGCACGCAGGTAGCGAAACCGTAATGCATTGTGCCGTGCAGTGACATGTAAAGATGCCAGCATACGGCAGTTTTGGCCTGTGGCGGACGGTTGTCTAGACTTAAATATACTCATTTTAGTGTGGGAGCTCCTGAAGGTGTGACAAGCGGCGACCAAAACTGCCATCTCCTAATTTTTTTGGTGATGGGAGCCTCGTTTTTCGTTTTGGGAAACCACGACTTTTGTCCAAGTCAAATATCTGAACATCTCCTCGCAACCAAGTGCCTGAACCTATCCTTCCTTCTCTTCTTGTCTTATTGAAACCCAAGGCAACCAAATCCAACCCGAAAAAAAAGTATTGGAGGCTCTTGTGGTCGACACTGCGTCTTCTCGGATACCATGATCGGCGATTGGTAGGAAATTCGGTCCAAAATTGAACACACTTGTAGTAATTCGCAAACACTGACAAGCATGTGGGTTTCCGTTGGATTATTCCGTCGCATACTATTGGTGGCAGTATAGAGAGTTCGTTCTCTTGGCTACGAGAGGTTGTGCCGTCCGTATTAAGCCTCCCAAGCGGCTTGAAGCGAAGTGATACCCCGTACTGTCGATATATACGATCCGCAATGGCAACTACCTGGTTCGGCGCCATGGATGCGTCTGGTTCAGAACGCGATATAAATAAATTGGGACTTAACCCTAACCTTTTCGACTATTTTATTAAATCAGTTCAATTATGTCAGCTGTGAGTCCGACTATTGTAAAAGTACCCGCGGTGCATCCTGCGTTGTACGCTTCCCACAAATGGAACGCCAACCAACCCCACTCTCTACCTTTTCGACTAGCAATGTAACCAAGTACGTCGGTTGACGGTCTAGGTTTGACCTATCCCGATTATACTTATATACTGATTTTAGTATGGGAAGTTCCTTGACGGCTGTCCGTCAAGGGGCAAGAGTTCCGTCAACTACCTGGTATTTAATTTTGTGTAATTATTTCAAATGCATCAGCTGTGAGTTCGACCATTCGAGTGGTCGATACTCAACTTTGCAAACTACGTGGTACTTCGGCCGCGCGTTCTTTCATATCCGTTCTTCTTTTAAAGTACAGGTAGTATTTTATTGTAGCAGTAGCTGCGGTTAATCTGTGCACCTTGCGTTATGTCCTTGTCGCAGGTATTGGAGAACTACGGCCACGCCAACCATGTTCTCTTTCTATACCACGGATTTTCCCTCGGCCGGGAGAACAGGCACGATTGCGTGTGGATCGCTCCTAAACGACTTCCTCGTGGGCCTGGACACGACCTAATGTTGGCGAGGATGCAGGAGGTGCGCTTCTTGCCCCGTTGCTGTGTTCGTTTTTTATTTAATTAATCAAGGCTACGGTAGAGGGAACACTGTTAGGGTATTCTATTAATAGAGGCGTTCTATTAATAGAGGCGTCCCACGGAAAGGGTGCAGCAGAATTTTCTGAACTCCTAACACGAAGAGCTCAATATCTCACCCCGAAACATGACTTCGAAGGCATTCGTTCGTCCAACTCGACCGACATTTCTATGCGCTAGTCCTAGAAACAATGCCATCATAATGTTATCATACCAACCGGTAGTTTCTCGCTTGAGGGGCTCAACCGGTCAGGAACGTTTGGCCCCAAAAGTGCAACCCCTTACGTGGGATGACTCCGGCTCAGGGCCACGCGTGCGAGTGGTTACCTCTTTTTTTTGTAAGCCTTTAGTTTTTGTGCTTTTTGTTTTTGCTCATCCCATTTATTATCTTCGCACTGTTTATTTCTCCTTTTCCTTCCCTAGACGTTAATCAGACCCGTGGTCACTAAGCAGACTCTTCTCCCCCCTCCCCACTACGGTAGAATCCTTGATTTTCATCGCGAGAATAATTCAGCACTTTCTTCCCTCGTCGACTCGCGTCGAATCGTGCTTTCCCACGGTATAAAGCACTCTCGGCAGTTGGTGTCTCTAGAAAAAAAATCTCCATACCGAGATTTTGAACCCCTGACTCCAACTTTAGTAGTATTCGAGATCAACCACTCGACCACCGGGGCGATCGGCCTCGTTTTGGTTCATTAAAACCGCCGCCATGTAATGGTTTGATACGCTGCTCTGAATGAAAATGTGGGGGGTATCTCCCCTACCGTAGCCTTAACCTAGTAGATCCACGGAGCCTTCCTGCCTGCGTAGTTAGCTACCCCAGCGATTGGTGGTGTTACGGCAACATCGGTCGTCCAGGCTCAATGGTGGGTTGATGAATGCCTCCCACTCCAACACACCCATGCTCATATCAAAGTGCATATAATATCGGCGCCGGTTCAATATCTTGCTGCTTGAGCTGTATATATTTTAGAACTGCAACCATGCTTAAGGTGACAATTTAGTTGGAATTACTGCGGGGGAAAATGCGGGTCTACGGGTTAACACCCCAATATGCTCTCATTCGATCGAAACATCATTGCCTCCTTCTTTGCTGCAACATTCACCCCCACCGCTTTTTTTCATTTTGCACGCGCCCCCACTGCTTTTTATACTATTGACCGCGTCCCCCACTGGTTTTTTATTGTTGAACGCGAACCTTTCCACAGGCATTCCCTGGTGGGCGGCCGTCGTTTTGCATATCACTCGACAAGCACGGCCCCTACGATTTCGTGTCGTACGTCCGGATCGCGGCGGGACTTGCGGCCTTGCCGTCGCCCCCTCCTGTCGAGGGTGAACCCTTTTCCAGCCGTGAAATAGATGAGCCTTCCTGTCAGTGGACTGCTGAGGAATGTTCTGAGGAATGTTCTGAGGAATGTTCTGAGGAAGATTCTGAGGAATGTTCTGAGGAATGTTCTGAGGAAGATTCTGATGAATGTTCTGAGGAATGTCCTGATGAAGATTCTGAGGTATGTTCTGAGGAATGTTCTGAGGAAGGTCCTGAGGAAGGTTCTGATGAAGGTGATGTGGAGAAGCCAGTGGAACGGTCTATTCACGAGCGATGGGAGGACCTTCGCTATGACCCGGAAGGTCTGAGAGCTGTTGTCGTGTACTTGGAGGCGCGGCTGTCTAAGTATCCCCGGTCGGAGAGCGACGGTAGAGGCGAGGAATGCAGCGGTGGTGATGGCGGTGGCTGCGGTGGGCCTGAAGAGCGCAGCGTTGGGGTGGCTACGGAAAACGGCGGTGGTGCGTGTGGGGCCACCACGGCGGAAGAAGAGACGCGGGTGAGCTCTGAGCGATATTGTCCAGTCTATACCTAGTGTTCAAGTTCGAAGGATATTGGGATATTGAGTTGGTACACCCTTGGCAGGTGGCAGCACAGGCCTTTCCCTTGGTTTACCGGTGTTTACAATACTGAACGTGTGACGCAAGTACATTGGCCGCGTTATCAGATGTGGCGATCCTGGACGATCCACTAATATCACACCCTCGAACCATCGCAACGATACCTCCAGCGTCCGAGCCCGTTAACGATTTTGCAACTCTTCGTAGAATCTTGCCCAGTAGTTTGACTGTCCTTGCAGACTATCGGCCGCCCCCAACCTAGCTTTTTAACCCCTTTAAAACTGCATCCACGTTTTCGGAGGGGAAACTACTTAAAATTAGGGTGAAATATTTTTTGAAGTAGTAAAAGAGTTTAAGCCTCCCCCAGGTGGCCAGTCAAGTCGCCCCCCCCAACTCCACCCCGCGAATCCTTATTACGATATTGCCTCGTTCGACGTGTTCGCATTGTTGAGTACACTGAGTGATTGTGGTTACCACCCACGACGTATTCTACGATAGAGGCGCAGCATATTTTTTCTGAAGCTCCTCACTTGAGGAGCTCTATGCTTCACCGAAAAATTGATTTTGAGCAAATTGAAAGTGCATTCCGATGAGCAAAACCCGTGGCCCATCTGCACAAAAAAGCATATAGCAAAAATAGAATGACATTTCGACAATTTTGGGTTAAGGAGCCTCGTCATCCAGAAAGTAAAAACGCCAAAAGGTGCTAACTCTATCGTAAAACACGTCCCACCTGCCCTACGCGACCGTATCGTAGAAATTCTTGGATAGCGAACAGCACCTGCTTCAGGAGATCTTCGACTACCTGGTGCCTTTTATTCCTTGTTCGTCTTCCCCCAAGACTGGCCAACAAAATGACAAGGCGGTAGCAGGGAATTGTTCCCGAGAGGATGCCTCCCACGACGCCAACAAACGCAGCGGTTGCGATGACGGCAAGAGTCAAGCTGACCCCGTTAGTTAAAGCTTCAGCAAATGCGGGGATCGGGAAGAGTTAGGTCACCTTCAGCAAGGACGGGGGTCGGGGACGGTCAAGCTTTAGCAAGGGCGGAGATAGGGACGGAGAAGGCGGTGTACGGGAAGCGGCGTCGTCGGGAGATGCTAAAAGACGCCAATATTTTGATGGAGAGCGCGTAGGTTTGCAAAGTCGCTGCCCCTCATGCCGTCACGGTGTCGTCTCGCTGCCGTTTCATTCTCGTCCAGTTGCCGTCAAAGGTGTCAGGAGAAGACAGGTTAGGCCTGTGACGGCCGGCGGTCTAGCCTCAATATGCTAGTTTTAGTGTGGGAACACCTAAATGTTTGACTGACGGCGTCCAAAACTGCCGTCCCCTGACATTCTTGGTTTGCATTACAGTGTCGTCCCGTTACCGTTATATTACCGTCCCCCCGTTGCCGATATATTATCGTCCCGGATGTAGAAAACGACACGGCGCGAACAGACCGTGGCAGGGCTACCGTTCTTTGTGTTTGATCCCTCCACGGTACGCTTCCCGATGAGTATGTTTCGTAGGGGGGGTGTTGCGTTCAACATTAGTGGTGCTTGTGTTTGGCGTGGCTTGGTGCTGTGAAGTTGGACGTATGATACAGTATGCGAATAGACAGATTGTAGTTGTGTAGGAGAGCCTCCAGCGGCCTGTTGCCGATACATTATCGTCTCGGCAGTAGAAAACGATGCGGCGCGCGTGGCAAGCGTACCGTTTTTTGTGTTCGATATTTCCACGGTACACTTCCTGATGAGTATGTGTATCGTGGACGAGGGGGGGTGCGTGTTTGATAAGTGCTACCTGTGGTTTGTTTTTCTAGCAATGTACGGTGAAGTTGCATGTATGGTACAGTATGCGCATGGATAAAATGCAGTTGTGTAAAAGAGCCTCCATCGACCTGTTGCCGATACATGATCGTCCCCGAAGTAGAACACGATAATCGCGCAAACAGACCGTGGCACGCCTATTGTTCGCTGTGTTCGGTCCTCACACAGTACGCTTCTTGGTGAGTGCGTGTCTCTTCGGGGGTGGTGTTTCATGATTGGTCAGGAGGGTGACGCCGACACCGACCCCGAAATACTGTCGTTGTTGTGTTCGATCCTCTCATGATACGCTTCGTGACGAGTATGTGTCTTGGTGGGGGGAGGGGGGGGGGGGTTCGTATATGGTACTTGTGGTTGGCATGTGTCTCGTGGAGGTGGGGGTGTTGCAGTTTCTTTGTCGTGCTTGTGGCTGGTGTGGATTAGTATGTGCCGTGAAGTTGTACGTATGATACAGTATGCGCGTGGAGAAGTTGTAGGTGTTTGTGTACGAGAGCCTCCATCGGGAGAGAGTTGCAAGTCTTTAGCACCGGAGTGTGCAGCGTCGGGTCGTGTTCTCTCGAATCACGAGATCGTACAGTAGCAGCACGGATGCTTGAAACGAGCAGTTTTAGGAGAGCTAGATAGGTGTATCGGTCGATAACCAGTTAGTTTTTGTTTTTTTACATGCAGGTACTTGGTAGAGTTGTCGTGTAGGTGCAGAGGACCCATGGGTCGATGATGTTTATGTTTATATGACACCGGTGCGTAGCTGGCACCTGTGTGGTTTGCCCAATTATATATGGAAGAGACCTCACGATGTTCTCTCCCGATCGGACGTGTCGCTCTCGCTGCGGTGAAGATCGTCTATGACTCTGACGTTCGAGGGTCCGGTCGCTCGACTTACGACCGTATACAGCCAGTACACGTCGGCGTGAGGGTGTCGAGCTTGGTGTATGTGCGGCCTTGGACGGCGTGTACCGTACAGGCTCCCGGGGGGTCGAACATTTTTTCCGCCTCCGCTCGACAAAGTGACGCCTCCTCTAGACTGACAGCACCGTCAAATGCGCTTGCGACAACGACCGCGTCTGCTGAAGACCGGATGATGCTGTAGGCGCCTCTTATCTCTCTCTGAGACCACAAAAAAACGCGCGATACGTGTATTTTCTTCCACATTAAACCACTATTTCTACTCGTCAAAGGCACCCAGCACACGAAGGGTCCGTGCTGGTTGTTCTTCCTACACCAAACACCAACCAGCCAACCAAACTGTCACAAACTACGAATCAGATATCGAGTAAAATGCCAAAATGCGGTTGGCATGAAAGAGCACACACTGCAAGGTAACCAGAAAACACAATCGCAAGAAAAAGGAAGAGCAACAATACCACGTACCGTACTTGAAAAAAAACAAGTAGTGAGCAAGAAAATTAAAGAGGAAAGAAGGACAAACCATTAAACAGAATGCCAGCACGTGCTGGAGGCTCAAGCCTAAAGCTGCGACGGTACAGAGTAGCCGGCAAAAGAAACCTAATTTCCGTCCATCCAGATGTGGTGGCAAATTAAAAAAAAAGGTCGTCGCTTCTTTCGCACCAAAGCTGATATAGCTTCCCTATTCTCGAGCCCTACCAGGAAGCTTACGACCAAGGCGTCAGACGTCCGCGCACCCTATCGCACCTGATGGCACATGCAGCGGTAGAGGGGTGCACCTCATTTTTTTTAGGCATTTCACTTGAGCAGCTCTATATCTCACCCACACAACGGACCATGCTGTACAGCACAAATTATATTCCAACGATCTTGAGTAGTGTATTAGTCTCATTGGATACACGCTACTTTAATCAGTATCATAACACCCTTTTCTTTCTGAAGCTCCTCACATGAGGAGCTTATACCCCACCCAAAAAAAAACGATTTTTAGAAAAATCATTTGCAACCCAATGAAAAATACCATGGGCTAGGTATACAAAAAAATACATTATTCCAAAGCAAGAACTACATTCCGACGATTTTGGGTTAAGGAGGCCCGTCATTCAGAAAATACTTCAGCCAAAAGGTGCTACCTCTATCGTATAGCACGCGTCATTGACTAATTCAGGAGCCTCGTCAGTCAGAAATAAAAGGTGCAGCCAAAAAGAGGTACTGTACCCCTATCGTAGCACGCGTCTCCCCGTAGAATAAAACCCTTGTCAAACTGGGCCGCGAGCGTAGCCTCTATAAAGCGTTCGCCGTGAGCTGACCTGACGGCTCGCCTCAATACCAGCCGTCCCACTGCAGCCGGGCGCTATCCTCTACAACGTCTACTACGGTAGTATTATTGCCGTACACTGCTGTTGACACACGCGACGATAGGGGTGCACCAAAATTCTCTGAAGGTCCGTACTTGAGGAGCTCTGGATCTCACCCAAAACCTGACTTTGATAATAAGCAAGTCACGTGCAGCCCGATGAACAGTCCCATGGCGAAGGGATACAACAAATAAAACTGCAATCACAAAACGACATTTCAACGATTTTGGGTAGTTCCTCAGTTCCAAACAACAACCCCGTCAGTCAGAACTGTTTAGGCCAAAAATAATTATTAATACTGTAAATAGTATACCCCTATCGTAGGACGCGTCTGCGGTAGCCCTTTGGGTCCATCTTGCCCGGCCGGCCTCGCAAAATAAATCAATCAAATGAAAACTTTGGAAAATGATGTTCAGAACAGGCCCCGGAGATGCCCGGAAGGTCCAAGCTCCCGGGCTTCCGAGTGGTCATCACGACTTGTTAGCGTATCTGGTGGGCAACGTCACGAAACGGGGAGAAGATGTCGGGCAGAAGAACAGGGGGAATATTCGATAACACGTGCCACACATATACTTCGTTTTTTTGTTGCAGTCATTTTTTACAGGAAAATAAGCGCTCAGCTCGCCTCCAATCGTCTTGGGAGGGGGGGGGGGGTGCTGTACATTAGGGGGGACGACGACTCCACGTACAGCACACACCCCATCCACCCTCTATTTCTTATAAAAAGTGACAGCAGCCAAACCTGTAGCCCGGTCGATCACTCGCAGTCAGAGAGGGGGCACTCTCTACAAATAAATCCTTGCTACCGACCACGATGCGCCCGTAAGGAAAAGCTCGCCAAAAGCGACAACGTCAATCTTAACCCCTGTAGAACTCCACCCACGTCAATCTACTTGGAATTAGTGCAGATTAACTTTTGCAGTATTAAAAGGGTTCTCTGACGAAATGAGCACCCGTGTCATAAGTCCCACCTGAGCATTGCCGGAAGAAGTCTCCGTCGTGCCTGGAAAGCGCTCTCGCTCCGAGCTAGTAAACACCCCGCCGGTATCGTCAAAACGACCACGTCGCCTTTTCCGCTACCACCGTCACCACCATCAGAACGGCAGTCTTCATCCGCCGCTGGCCATAGCCAAGCGCGTGGTGAGCGATATGCCGGAGCCCGGCATAGCACGCGCTGGGTAGCATGCGAACTTGTCCTTGTAGGCTTGTTGCCGTCCATGCCCTCCCCAGAGCCCAGCACGTCAAGCGGAGTGTCTCCATCCTCATCCCGAGCTTCCGGGTCTGCCCCTGCTGCGAGAAGAATGTGCGCAACAACCCAGGCACCATGCCCCGCGGCTAAGTGCAGCGCTGTTAGGCCGGTGACGCCAGTCGCCGTAACGCTAGCTCCGGCGTCGAATACGAGCTGCGCTATCTTAGGCCACCTGACCACGGTGGCGAGCGCAAGGTAACTCAAGCCTTGCGAGGTCTTCGTTTCGACATCGCAGCCTTTCGCGATCAACATTTTCACGGCGACCTCGCTCCTACTGTAGAAGACGGCGTGGTGTAGAGGCCTGAACCCTCTGGTGTCCTTAATGTCGTGCCTAGCCCCGGCAGCAAGCA
Source organism: Alaria marginata (assembly GCA_037833945.1). Lineage (NCBI taxonomy): Eukaryota > Phaeophyceae > Laminariales > Alariaceae > Alaria > Alaria marginata. The sequence goes on from JBBMKB010089617.1 coordinate 19,500, forward strand.
GGAGTTCCAGTACGTCCGTGCTTCCTACTCTGGCCGCTACGTGAACCGCAGTGATGCGCTCATCTTTGTGCGAGAAATCTATGTTCGCGCCTCCCTTGATCAAGGCATTGGCGGCTTCAGAACGCATGAAGTTTGCCGCGTGCTGGAGAGGCGTCCTGTTTTGACCGTCGAGCTGGTCCGGATCCACGCCGGCTTCCATGCCAGCTTTTAGCATATTCTCGATGACAGAGGCTGGCGCCGTTTGCACCGCGTAGAACAACGGCGGTAAAATGGAACACGAGCCGTCACAGTTAACATGCGCTGGAAGTCTGACACCATGGCCCCCATGTCTCACTATCTCCCCGCTGTTGCCCGCAACCTGAAACACCGGCGGACCAGAATGCATAGTCCACCTTGACCTTGGTGGCCAACTTCCCCCAGTGTGTCAGCTGCGCATTGGCGGTATGGACGGTAGGTAATATGGGCGAATTTCAGCAAGTTAGAAAAAAGCGAGGCAAGCGCAGAACCACCGATGTAAGCGTGATACTCTAGAGCCGCAACAATTAAGGTTCCATGCTCATTGTGTGTTGAGTCCCTCCAAACAGTGTATTATAGCAACGCATCAGACGGTTAAAATTTATAAAATTCGAAGCATCACGGAGTTTATCCATGTGATGGCAGGTGGAGTTCCTACGAGGAACATGCGACGATAAGATACTACAGTTTGTTGTCGCTAGGAACTCACGCAGCACGAACTTTGTAACTGTCCTCAACTTGTGTGGGTTGGTAGTCGGCGGCGGCATCGTGTAATCCGGCTTCAGACACATTCTACGATAGAGGTTCACCATTTTTTTTCTGAAGCTCCTCACTTGAGGAGCTCTATACCCTCACAGAAAAAATGATTTTGAGCAAACTGAAAGTGCAATCCGATGAACAAACCCGTGGCCCATCTATACAAAACAAGCATATTGCAAAAATAGAATGACATTCCGACGATTTTGGGTTAAGGAGCCCCGCCATCCAGAAAATAAAAACGCCAAAATTGCTACCTCTATCGTAGAATGCGTCTTCAGGCGCGTGCTGCAATAGGGGTAGCACTTTTGGCTCAAACAACCTCCGCCACCTATGTTCTGGGATTTGCTCCAAAAATGGTTGCAGGGGTTGTGACTGCAGAGACACACCAAGACGGTTGCTGCGCACTGCTGTGATCTCGCTAGCTGATATTTACCAGAGCAACTGAGTCGAGTCCACATATATATATATGACTACATTACCATGTGGTAAGAAGTAAGATAACTGGTTATAGAGTGAGAGTGCGAAAATAAAATATCGTTTTATCGCGATTGGAAAGCTATGTTGTGATTATTTTTCTGGCTGGTAATATTGCTGCGCCGTATGTGGCACGCGGCGCTCGCGCATACCGAACGATATACCTCGTAGTGCGGGAATAAAATACTATTTCATCGCCATTGGAAAGTCATGTTGCGATTATTTTCCTGGCTGGTAATATTGCCGCGCCATATGTGGCGCGCGACGCTCGCGCATACAAAACGATATACATCGTTGTGCGATAATTACATCTTATTTTATCGCCATTGGAAAGCGATGTCGTGATTGTTTTCCTCTCTGGTCATTAGGGCGGACCAAGCCATGCGGGTCAATACGCAATGCGTGGCGAACCACAAAAGCCCTGCCTCGGTTCTAAATCACATGTAGATTTCTTCACGATGCCGTCGAAGCCAGAGGACTAAGGGCTACGAGAAAGTTCGCACGGTGTTGACAGCGTGCGGAAAACTCCGACGGGGAGACTTCCAACGCCGCAAACCGTGCAGTGACGACCATGCGGGTAAGCCGCTTTCGCCTCGTTTTGAGACGATACGATGGCACGCAACCCCCCACCCCCCCCCGCCCTATCACTTATCATTCCTTCCCCAAAGCTATCCAGCTCTGTTTCTTTCCCCCTTCTACCTACGCCCAAGACCCCCGCGCACTCGCGTCCGAATGTCAACGTTCTCGAGGGCACAGGCATCATCGCCGCTGACAACGCCTTCTCCGTGCGCGACGAACTCAAGAAGCGCGGGAGTGCCTTCTTTCGAGCTGGTTGTGGCGAGGTGATCAAGAAGAACGCTTGGGTACTGCGGACTCCTAACGAAGAAATCGCGCGAGAGACGGCCAAGACTCTCAAGAGGTGGACGCGGAAGAAAGGCTTCTGCTCAAAGGTGAGAGAGGGAGTCATCATCAGTGTATATTCATTGTTTGGGTTGGATGGAAGGGCTTGGCGGCGCTTTGCTTGTCGTCGTTTTTTTTGCCCTTTGTCGCCTTTTTTTCCGCCCCTCTTATTGTTTTGCTATTGTAGGTTAAGTGCTGTTTTTCGTAGGGTTTCGTTTCCCGTCGTTGCGGCCTCGTTTATTTTTCTTCGCCTCTAGTGCGTTTCCGCCTCTCCTTTTTAGCAGGCCAAATTTTCTTTGTAAGAGTGCTGTTGTTGCCCTTCCTTGCGCTCGCGCTTTCTTTTGGTGAGGTTCGCTGCTTTTTGGAAGCTAGCTATTTTTTTCACTGCTTCGATGATGCCTGCCTGTTTGTATCGCGCAACTCTTGTTTTATCTTTTTGTCGTTCTTGCGCCCGCTTTTTTTCCTTCCGTACCTTATTATTGGGAGGCATGCTGGCATTTTTTGTATGGTGCTGTATCGCGCAACTGTATCGCGCAACTGTATCGCGCGACTCTTATTTTATCATGTCCCCGGTTTTTTTTTGTTCGTTCTTGCGCCGGTTATATTTCTTTGCGCGCTGATGCAGTATTTGCTACGTTTTTTTTTTATGCTGCTCTACCGCACGAGTTTTTTTGTTTGATGGTATCTTGTTTTGTTCCTTCTTTTTGTCGTTCTTGCGCCAGCTTTTTTCCTTGCTGCTGCATCGTGCGATTTTGTTTTTGTTCGATGGTCTTCTTTTTGTTCCTTCTTTTTGTGGTTCTTGCGCCCGTTTTTTTCCTTTCGCACCTTATGAAGGGGAGGCATGCTGGCATTTTGTTTTTTTCCTGCTGTATCGCGCAACTTGTTTTTGTCGTTCTTGCGCCCGTTTTTTTTCCTTTCGTACCTTATTAAGGGGAGGCATGCTGGCATTTTTTTTCCAATGGTACCAGGTGCCGTATCGCGCAATTATTATTTTATCTACTTTTTGTCGTTCTTGCGCCCGCTTTTTTTCTTTTCGTACCTAGGGGAGGCATGCTGTTTTTGTTTTTGTTTATGGTGATCGCGCAACTGTATCGCGCAACTGTAGCGCGCGACTCTTAATTGATTTTGTCCCCGGGCTTTTTATGTTCCGTTCTTGCGCCCGCTTTCTTGTTTCGTACCTTATGAAGGGGAGGCATGCTGGCGATTTTTGTTTGCTGCTATATCGCGCAACTCCTATTTTATTTTGTTTTTGTCGTCTTGCGCCCGCTTTTTTTCCTTCCGTACCTTATTAAGGGGAGGCATGCTGGCGTTATTTGTTCTGTTCTTGCGCTCGCTTTCTTCTTTCGTACCTTATGAAGGGGAGGCATGCTGGCGTTTTTTTTGTTTTCATGCTGTATCGCGCAACTCTTATTTTGTCGGGGAGGCATGCTGTTTTTTTTTTTTTATGGTGCTGTATCGCGCAGCTGTATCAGGACATTAAGAAATTCGCGAGCCTTTATTCTGGTTTTAGTGTACAAATCACACCCTTTATCATAAATTACATAAAAATCCAGGCTGGTAGCCAGCATTTCTGTCCCTTGTTAGGTGCCCGCTCCTGTACTCGTGTACCGGTAGTAGTTTGCTCGTGCGCTGTACACTCACTCGTATGAGAGCCCTGGTATATCAGCCCCTTCCTTGTAGAAAAAAACGCCGGACAAAAAATACTTTTATTTTTCCTTTTATTTTTTTCGGCCCCGTGCACTACCGTGCACCCCTTTATTCATAAATTGCTCCGTACCTTCTCGAGTGTTGTGTTGTTCTCTGCGTGTGCTGTTGTTGTTGTAGTTTGTGTGAGTGAGTCGTGACCTTGTAGGAGTGGACGCTCCTTGCGAAGCAAGATTGACAGCGTAGTCGACGAGCTTGGTCGTCGACAGAACAGAAGAGCCCTGAAGTCAGGAGCGTCGTGCCCTGTCCAGTTGATCGTGGGGTGCGGTGCTGTCCTATGAGGATGATAGTTGTGTCCAATGAGGCTGTCCTGTGGGGATGATAGTTAGTTGTGTCCTCATTGGTTGTGTCATCCTCATAGAAGAACATTGAACATTGAACATTCTTGAGTGGGATTTTAACCAGGGCTGTTCACGGGTCATGACCCGACCCGCGGGTCGGGTCAAGGGGGCTTCAAAATGTCACGGGTCGGGTCGGGTCGGGTCAGTATGTTTTAAAATCTCACGGGTCGGGTCGGGTCGGGTCAAGAAGTTTTGAAATCTCGCGGGTCGGGTCGGGTCGGGTCAAGAGGTT
>JBBMKB010089618.1:0-11442 GCA_037833945.1 Alaria marginata
GTGAGATTTAGGCTTGGGCGCCTCATTGGGCTCAGGCTCAGGAGCCTTGCTGCCGCGTTCGCGAGGGTTGTACTCGAAGGGGGCTCGGCCGAAGTTGAAAACAACGCCCTGCCCAAAGTGGAGAGAAGCCGCCGGATACAGGCCTTTCACCTCTTCGTCGTTGAGGGTGAACGCCGGGCCCAGGTCTTTCCCGTTGAGGCTGAACGAGATCTCTTTGGTGTCGATGTCTAGAAGCACGCCGACCATGTCTCCCGCCTTCCAGCGCTGCCCATAGACGTTGCTGATCTGCCGGGTACGCTTCCTCCTCCGTGACCCGTCAAACGCCCAGCTCGGCATCACGTCACCTACTCCCGGCCTCTCTGGTTGATTTTCAACTCCCTCGTCGAATCCAGGGCCAGCCAAGCCTAGGACTACGGCGCCACCGGTCTCTACCCGGGCCTCGTAGTACAGGCGGGAGCCAGAGAAGGTCGTGGCGTCCCCAGCGCCGCATGCGAGACGTACCGTGAGGATGTCGGAGATGGCATTCTCTTTGGTGGTAACACGATACAGCCCATCCATCTCCTCAGTCAGCATTTCACCCCGAAGGAGCACGATCGGACACGGGATGGATTCCTCCTCCATCTCTTCCTCAAGCTCGCGCGACATTCTCATCCAGCTGCGGTTGGTGTCACTACAGGAGGAGTACGAGTACAGCAAGGTTGTCGAGGTGGCCAGCTAGCTCAAGGGCGCGAAACTAACAGGCTCAGGTTTTCGATTTTCGAAAGGTCTCAATAATATTTGGCGTGTTTTTTCAGGGGAACGGGGTAAAATGCGAGGCAAGTGCTGGCAGAAATCGAGCCGCCTCGCAGAAGCTTGGACAGCAATTTGTCGCGAACTACCACTGATCTGAACATGATGGCATCTACTGGAAGGTAGGAGATGGAGGCGTATGGCCAGTGGGCGTAATTGAGCTCGAAGATAGTACGTGCGGTTCGTGTGTCCCTTGTTTTGAACTGTTGCCCTCCCCTCATCTCACCAAGCACACATTTCTTCTCCTTGTGCTCCTATTTTGCCGTGGAAATAGGAGAGCATTGCAAGCGTCAGCATCAGCTGTGGCAAGGACTAGGCTAGCATGCCCGGCACCATTGTCCGGTAAGTGGCCTGCGTTCGCATGCATATTGCGTTTCTCGGTTCCTCGTGTCCCCTTCTGCTGTCTTGGTTGCGTCCTCTAAAAATCAGTTTTGTTGCCGTCATCGAGTCGTATCAGGGAAGGGTCCGAGTCCACACTGACCGACCTCCCGACTGCACCCCACCCACCGCTGTCCCTACCCGACCCAGCCTCGCTCTCCAGCATGAGTGATCCCAAGCCGCGGAATTACGGCGAGGTACCCACGACTGTCGAGAACAGGTCCTCCGCGAAGGACGCCCTCAAGAAGTCTTGCTACTTCAAGATCGACTTCGGGATTAGCGAAGAGGCGACGGTGTACGAGGCCGTGCAGCGGTTCGCGGCGTACAACATCGGCGCTTTGGCCGTGACGAACGAGGATAAGAAGGTTATCGGCATCGTCTCAGAACGTGATTACGTGTCCAAGGTGGGGTGTGTTCACTTGTTTTAATTTGGTTACTGGGCTCAGAAATTGATTTCCGGGCTGGTGTTTTTATGCCATACCAGTATGAGTTTGTACTCGTCCTGCTGCACGTACCTGGTACGCAGCAGCAGTGTTCAGTGTACCTGGTACCGAGTACGGTGGTGTCAAGTACCACGCTGGATGAAAAAATAAGGACTATTTGGTATTCATATTGATACCTAAACGTTACTTATATTTTCGTCCATGGTACTCGTCCTATACTTAGCCGCAAGAAGGCAAGGAGTGAGTAAGAAGTCATGTTACAAGCTGGTTCTAAGGAGTACGGAAATGTAAGGTCCGTTTGGTCTTCATAGTAACACCCGAACGGTCCTTATTTTTACGTCCATTATGGTGTGGGTGCATCTGGTAGAATACCGAACCGCATAACGCAGAAAGCAAGACACCTTCGAACCTCGATTCAGAGTCATGGTGTGCGAGTTAAAAAGCAGCATCGTCTGCAAATCCGCCACCGCCACTCTTGCCTCTTGTTGTACAGTAGAATAGACTATGATACTATTAATATAGTAAGCTATAAACTCGTTTGGGATGGTCGTAGTTACTTGCCGGGCTAGTAGCACGGTCAGTGGCTATCATACTCGTTTTTTTTTGTTTTGAGGAGCTTTCCCCCCCTTTTCAACTTGCGACACCCCCGGGATTTCAAGCCAACCACACCCTTACTCTACCAACACAGCGGCTGTGGGAATAACATGGCATGGTTTGGTCGTATTAATAGTCGTGTGCACACACTCGGCAAGCGAGACGTTGTCGAGCAAATCATCACAACTACTCTAATATCACGCTGGTCTGTCGACCGTCGGTGGTTACACCTTCGCCCATTCGAAAGCTCGAAACGAGTCGAAACATGAAAGTTTTCATAAGACTTTCTGCCAATTCCTTCAACCGAATCCTCACAGCAGCAGTAGTTACCGCCAGTCGGTTACCAGCCAGCTTCCTCTACACTCTGCCGTATGTTTCGCTTCCCTACTTTCCGTCGTGTGCTCGTTGCTCTCATTAGTAATAGTGCAAGTTCAACCTCAGCCCACACGCTCTTGCTCTATCGTATACCAGGTACCAGGTACGTAGATGCCCCCGAACCAACACGCCTTCCATATAATAAGACTAAATACCGCTCCACAAACCAGCAGTAGAGACACATTGATTGTGAATCTTCCTAAGGTAGCAATTTACGCACTCTGGTTGGTCAAGGGTTATCTCAGAAGCGGCTCAATCAACCTATTAACTATTAACAAGCCACAACATCCCGATCCCACCGCATCAGTCTAGAGTCGTTCCAAGCACAGCATCTAAGCCTGCCGAGTCAACCTAGAGCCTTCACAAGCCACAGCATGCAAGCACAGATCACCCCATAGCGTTCAGGTTCGGGTTAGGGTTCGGGTTCTGGTCGGGTGGTCGACTTTAGGCGCCACGGCCTAAACCCCGGGAATATTCACCATCAATACATCTCTAGGCCTCCCACAAACCCCAGATTTCCCATGTTCAATCTTCAGGCTATTTAGGACAAATTTACCGACAAACCATACGTACATCACCAGCAGCAGTAGTACTACCGCACTTTTTGAGACTTGAGAAGAAAAATCGAAACAGACGACGCCTCCTTTTCTGGGGCTAGGCCTTGGTGCAGTATCATATAGATTAATAAAAATTTCTGACGGGCCCCCTGATAGGAGGACGCTCCGCCTTCCCTTATTTTGATGGAATGAGTTAACGTGCATACCCTGGTATATTTATGCTAACCAGGTGCTTATTAATGGTTACCGGTACGAGGTGTCCCTTTGTTTTTGGCGGCATCCGTACGTTTTCCTGGCGTCTACATAAGAAACGGCGTGTCTTCACCCACGGAACACTGTCATCTGTTCACTTGAGCTGTCAGCGAAAATGCAGACTTCTCAATGCAAAAACCCGATAGACTGATAGACTGCAGACCCCCTTGGCTTGCGAACCTAACGCTAGCTACCCAAGGCATTGCAAGGGAGTTCCTGTGTGTAGTAGTAGTGGTAGTAGTAGTAATAGTAGCAGTGCGTTTCGACTACTTACCAGTGGAACTCGAAGGAAGTCCCTCAAAATTTGAAGTATTGGCAGCAGCTGCTGCGCCTGTTGCAGAATTATTCAGGTGCAACGGCTGGTTGACAGAAGAAGGAAGAGTGAGCGAAGTAAACCGTTTTTGGTTCTGTGGCAGGTATGATACCATGGCCGGGCACAATTTTGCTGCTACGAGTATAGACTATTAATAGTGCAATAGCGATCCATTTTTTGTGATTCGGCGTACCTAAATTGTGAGCGATTTTGTGCCAGTGCAGGATAGTCTACAGCAGCACGTGGTATACTTCTTCTCCATCCACGAACACACAGCATACTATGAATAGTAGCGATCTTTGTACGCTGTAGCTATGTGGGCTATTAATAGCTATACAGCACACTGCACAGGACGCAATGCAAAAGGTTTCGTGGACAGTTTTAGTTTGAGGACTCTACAGCCCAGGAGCAGCAGTCCAAGACGTACTGGTGGCACGCGCCGTCTTGCCGACTTTTCTTCCGTTCACTGCCCCGTGAACTGCCAAACATCATGTATTGTGACATTGTGACTGAAAAGTGTCGAAAGGACTCTTAAGCGTCATTTTTTTTTTTGTCGGGGACATGACCGATATTTACAGCTAATTTGCCTCCAGAGGGGATTGTTTTATACCCTGGTTCAAGTAGCTCGGACATGTCGGTAGACATGGTAGCTTAATTACGGTAGTTGCCGGTTACCGTTACTTTTGTGTAACCTTTTGCGTGATATCGAGGTTGCTCACATGTCGGGGTGTTTCTGTGCTTCGTGTTTGTGTTGTGTACCTGCTGAGTTAACTACTTGAAAACAAATCCCATTCTATTTCCAAGTAGTTTGTCGCAAAAACCGAGGGTGCAGAGCTACAGGGGTGAAACTCGTACGGGTCGGGGATAAACGCACCGTATTCGTGTTTGTACCTAACAATCGCGACGGAACTAAAGGCACCTTCGCCGTTTTATATAATGCTTTTGTCTCGCGACTCGCGACCGGCGCTGTCCGCCCGTACAACGGAGGGAGCAAATCGGTAGAGCTTACCACGTGCCGAATACCTTACGGGGGGAAGCTGCCCTCGAGCAAACACACGCGCGTGTTCGTTTTTTTTCTGTTTGTTTGTCTTTTTGTTTGTTTGTTTGTTTGGTTGGTTGGTTTAAGGTTTGTTTGTTTGTTTGTTTGTTTGTTTGTTTGTTTGTTTGTTTGTTTGTATGTTTGTTTGTTTGTTTTTTTTGTATGTTTGTTTGTTTGTTTGTTTGTTTGTTTTCCCTCTTGACACGCTTTGCTTCTTTCGTGGTTGGTTGGCTTCGCTGCCCCGCCGGCATCCATAGGTGGCCCTTCTGGGGAAGGCAAGCCAAAGCACGACCGTCAAGGAGATCGCCACCATGGGCGCCAACTTGGTTGTGGCCTCCAAGAGCGACACCATGCAGGCATGCATGTCTAAGATGGTGGCCAGGGATATCCGCCATCTGCCCGTGGTTGACGAAGACACGGGGACGGTGAGTACTCACCCGGTTAACATTACTTTAATCCTCTTGGGACAATTTATATGATAGAAAAACACACGACGTCCATTTCCCAACGCTCCTTATATTAGCCACACACGTGTGCAAAAACGACTCGCGATTCGTTGAATCGACGAGCAGTGGAATGCGGAACCCTCTTGCGAGATAAAAATGAAGGCACGTGCCGGGGGGGAGAAGGGACGACACCTGTGACCACGGCTTGTCCAGAAGATGGAAAGTGAAAGTGAGATATGCCATCCATCTTTCAACGCTCGCTACATTAGCGACACGTATGTCGCCCATCTCCCAACGCTCGGTATATTTGCGACGTATATATCGCCCATCACCTAAAACCCTTTGGTACATTTGTTCTTCTTGAATAGGTGGTGGGCATGCTGAGCGTGAAGGACTTGCTGAAGGAAGTCACCCGGGAGAAGGAAGAGCTCATGACCAAGGTTACCGAGTTCAAGCTTGGCCGCGGCGGGTTCTTCGAGCACACATGAACAAAACCTCTTGCGGTTCACCGTACTACCAGAGGGAGGAAGGAAGGAAGGAAGGAAGGAAGGGAGGCGTCGAAAACACCGCAGGGTGCTCTTTGCCGGGCGCAAAAGTACAATTTGCGCAATACACTTGGCCGGGCCGAAAAACAGATTTTGCGGAAAACAGAGTGCGTGACTTTTTTTATTCGTGTACTAGGTAGTATCTATGTACCGCGAAGGCGTTGCGTCGAGAGCGCAGTGGCTCGTCATAGTCGCCATTATTGATGGCTCTCCTAGAGCGAATGCCTCGCTAGCCCTTGCTCACGAGTATCGGGGTATTTTCGTGTGTTTGCTTGCCTTATTTTTGTTTGGATAGAGTCCGATTCGATTTTGGGATGGCTTCCCCGACGATTTTGGGATGGTTTCCCCATTTGCATGTGTGCTTTATATGCGCACGTGCGTTGTTCTTATTGCTGCTCGTAGGGCTCGTGGCGCTAGCGCGCGATAACCGTGTTGCAGCCCTTTTTTGGCGTGTGCGTTGCTAAGACAAAGTGTCTGAGATACATAGTGTCTCGTGCTAGGTACCAGCGTTGTCAGGCTGGGAATGGTTTGGTGTTGTTTTGACTTGTTCGGAAAAGGGCGTGTCTTGGCGTGGCTTAAGGTGGGCCGCCCTGTTCGGTGTCCGCGTAAGGCTCATTTGTGTTTTTTACCTTGCGGAAGCGATACTTTGCCACTTCCGGGAAAAAATAAAATGATCAAAACAGCTCTTCCTTTTTTGGCGGCCGTGCCGTCGGTAACCGTTCGAGCATTGATCATATGTTGTCGAGTGCCGCATGTCCTACGTGCGCGCGCGCGTGCAACGAGCGTCGACAGGGCTAGTGTTGACACTAATTTGACGAAAATCAGTGAGCGATCAACCTTAACCTTTGGGCAGAATCATCAGAGCGCCAAATTGTTGGGGCAGAAGCAGGGGCGGCTTTTTATGTATACTCTCTGAGACTCTCCGGGACCACATCTGGTGGCGGTGACCTCGGGTATTGTTCGATTGGACCTTTGTCTATTACACCTTGACTTCGACTACGCCTCGGCTTCCATCACACTTTAGCTTCGATTACACCTTAGCTGGACCATGTCGAGTCAACGGCCGTGCTTGTCTTGACCATTTCCTGGATTGTTATCCCCGCCACGATGGACGGGTACGCGTTATGTACCTGGTACATGTTTGCGTATGATATTGTGAGATTAGACCAAGGTTACGGTATGGGGGATGCTATGCTATAATTTTCACTTGTTAATAGTATAGACTATAGACCACTGGCGCGAGAGTAACTATACCCCATTTCGCTCCCTGATTTTCGGTTTCGAGATATATGCAGACACATGCTACATTAAAATCAGTATTATAACACCAACCATTGTTTATTTGCTGAGGCTCCTCCTCAGTTGAGTATTACACTATTACTAGATTACTGCATACCTTCATTCACAATAAAGCTGGTTTTGAGTACACTGAAAGGGAGACCCGATCAACAGAGCCATGGCCTAGGTATATGCAAAACAATCAAATTGCAAAACAAAGAATGGCATTCCGACGGTTGTATTTTTATAGGTTAAGGATCAGAAAATATTTTTGCCCAAAAGTGCTATACTATTAGTTAATTTATGAAAACCTCTTTCGTAGAACGCGTCTGTCTGCACCGCCATGGAATTGTATTCGTTTGTATTGCACTGCACCGTTGAAACAAATCGACTCCGTTTTTACATGAGGTACAGACCCACTCAAGCGAGTGGTGAAAACTCGGTAGTGAAATGGAGGGTATCCTCCCTGCGAAGCCTTGGTAATTTTAATGTTGTCGTCGACAACTAGGCCAAGGACGGGTTGATGTCGAAGATACAGACGATCGCTCTCGTCCCCTCCCGCGATTCGTCGATTCATGAGTAGATAACAGACAACAGGAAACGCCAACGCGAGCGGCGCTTTGACAATACGAGCGGGGAACAAAGCAAACGGTATAATAGCGAGAGGGTGGTTAATATGGACACCTTCATTTGGAATCCGACGCGTTCTGCGATAGAGGTAGGATTTTTTGGCGTTTTTATTTTCTGGATGACGGCGCTCCTTCACCCAAAATCGTCGGAATGTCATTCTATTTTTGCAATATTCTTTTTTTGTACAGATGATGGGCCACGGGTTCGTTCATCGGGTTGCACTTTCAGTTTGCTCAAAATTGTTTTTTCGGCGAGGGTATAGAGCTCCTCAAGTGAGGAGCTTCAGAAAAACATGCTGCACCTCTATCGTAGAATGTGTCACCCCGAGATAGGAGACATGATGCTTGCCGTTCGTTCGTGCGTCTGACGACAATTTCCTGCTTGTTGTGCTAAAGCTATGAAACATGGCTGTGTTCACATGCACATGCCGGCTATTTTCGGCGTCGCTCGCATGCACTGCCCTGCACTGCACGCTGTGACATCAAAATATCTGCGCCCGTATCACATTACTATTGTAGTGCCTGGTATATACGCTATGCACCACGCCTTCTGTTTTTTCAGGTTGTGTTTTACCAGAGATCCCCGGCCTGTATGCCCAATGCAAGAGTATGGATTAAGTCTATGCTCTTGGCCGGGTCGCAGCGCCCTACGCCTTGTAGTACATCATTACACGCTTTTCAATATCATGCGTCCTCTGTTTCTTCAGGTTTGCGTGATCATATTTCCGCTCGTTTCGACTTTCCAAGCACCATAAACGTCGACAGAAAACCCCCCAATATGCAATGCAGTTGAAAGGGACCTGGCTGGATTTCCGGATAGACGGGTGGCCTCCTACCTGCCTCAGCCTAAGATAGTTTTTCGCGAGCTCTATTCCCTCCCGAAGATGCAGAGTTCTCCAACATGGTGCCGCTCTCCGTATGCATGGCCTGGCCTTTGTTTGGCTGTCGGGAGGAGAGTGGCTTAAGCACAAGCTACAGTACCCTTCCCATATCTTCATACTTCGTATTAGTAGTAGAAATATGTTATCTTTTTAACCCAACACCTACTATATATGTATGTATACGCCACCGAATGATGAAATCACTCGATGAGATTATTGGAAGAAATGCCAATCACCTGCCCTATGAAGGATGGCTCGTGCAACAGTAATTGCTACAGTACTACTACTGCTACACAACTACAACTGCTACTACTGATGATTTTTCGGTGATTGCCGTCGTCCATTTTTGAAATGCGAAACATAACTACTGGGTACACATCGAAGTGGAGTGTTTTCAATACGAAAAGGTTGCTCTCGGAGCGTGGGTAGCCTCATAAAGCGTATTTCCAGCCCCAAAACAAACAATCGTACCGTAGCTTTCCTCAAATTAATCACTGATCATGTTCATGTTCTACAGCGCACTCGATGAGGGTGCGATAAGTCCGACATCACCTTTCCTCACACCTGCCGAGCGCGAAAACATAGTCGTGTGAGGCGAGAGGCGGACGACGCTGACTTTAACCACTGCACCCACGGTTGTATAGACAAGCTGACCGCAACAGGCGTGGGGTCATTTTTGCAGTAGTAAAGGGGGGTAACGCGCGCTCTAGACGCACCCCCGCACCCCCTCCCCGGCCCACGTGAAATGTACCGCGGCTACGTACGAAACGGCTTTTTTTGAGCTCAACATCGGTCTTCTTCGGCAGAAGGGATGCTCCCGCGGGGGATTCATGCCGCGGACCTCGGAAATAAAAAAAGTGCAGTATTTAGTATGTACAGCCCAAGCTACGTTCAAGCAAGACCGGTTGCCATAGTAGTCCTGAGGGCTGTAGCCTTGGGCCAGCTTAGACTAAATGGTTGAAATGTATTCGACTGTAAACACTACTGTAGCTCTAACCCTCACCCCGACCGCCTGGGACGTCTCTCGGGAGGAATATATGTAAGGAAGAGTTAGTGTGGAGTATCAACCATTGTGTCCAAGCTGGGCCAGGTTGTAAACAACCCTGGCCGTGCCTGCCGGTGCCATGGTATGAGATGGACTGCCTTTGGCGACCACTTCCGCGTCCTGCAGGGTGCTACATGAGCATGCCTGCCGAACGTTAGACCTGTGTCTTTTTGAAGGTTGACCACGCTGGCGGGACTTGCCTCTCAGTCGCTTCTCTGCGAAAACGGTTTACGTCGAGCACAGATGCAATTTTTAGTGCAATTGTGCCAGTATCTATACTACTGTTGAAGTATAAATACGTCAATACCCACCGTCCGTCACACGTACTCTGTGATACTTCGTACAGCTTTCACACATCGGATAGGTGACGATTTAGGTAATCTAGGTCCTATACCTATCATTACGATATCTTGTGCAGGATCTGTTGAGTGCAGATCTAACCCAGGAAATATGTTGTGCTAGATCATGCAGATCATACGGCTCCAAATCCGGCAACATGATCTAGACCACCACGCAGATCATCGTAGACCAGGGATCTATTTTCCTTCAAAGACAAAGATCATGAATGGGGATCTGATCTATGCCCGAGGTGTGATAGCTTTTCATTCTTGGTACCCTTATAGCGCAGGGTCAACAGGACGACCTCTTAAGGGCAACTATGGTTAATAACCATTCTCCATGGTAATTGTGGGAGTGGTTCCAGCAACTCTAGTTTGGGCGATGTGGAGGCAGTTACGACCACCGCCAAAGAGTATGTCGCTCAGAGTTTTGCGATCAGTTTGTACACCTCGCGTCGATGGCTGGCCCTGGCAATTTATGAATGCTCACGACTTGCAGAACGAACTGATTATCCCGCTATAGTTGGATACAGGCTGGTAGAGTCGACATGATACTGCGTTAGGCGGTACGCCACGCCGTACCTACCTACCAGGTCGCGATCTTCCGGATTATCTGTTTCACCCTTTGCTTGACCGGACAAAATACATTACCGCACGTTACCTTGACGCAAAACCTCGGCGCGTCGGACTACGCTGTGGGCTGCACGTAGTGCGACTTCTTGCAGCAACAGCTTTGCCATACACACACCTGGAATACGGCTATGTACAACGTACGAGTGCAACAGCGTGTACCTCGAAAAGTTACAGAATACACTGGAATACAGAGTGTAAAGTTGCCGCAACCACGAGGAGTAGCGGGTGGTTACAACATTGGTCATGACAAACTCGAGCCTTGAATGGAATCTGCATATACCGCTACACGGTAACGTGGCCTATGACCCACACATACATTTATCGTTCCTCCCTTAGCTATCTCCCCTTCGCCAAGCTTGACCAGTGGCCCACACCAACACACCAACATCAGTGCGACGCCGAGTAGACGGATGTATTACGCGGAGCAATTATTTTAGCGGCGCAATAGTTCCCCGAAGCGGTATAAAACATCAAACCGCCATACCATCCACTTGGAAACCCCCTTTCTTCAGCTGACGCAAGCAGCAAGCAGAAGCTCGTCCTCGTACCACTGTTGAGCATTGACGTTGAAAGAACAACACCGCTATAGGCGCATCAGGGATTGAAAGGTCTCCACTTGTGCAAGAAGACCACCCGGGTGAGCCAGGCGATTCCGGTAGCGACAAAAACTATCTCAACCGTCACGCAGTGTGCTTCTTTGTCGAGGGTATTCTGACGAGGATGACGCGACGATCGATTCCATTCATTTTACGAGTTAATTTCCGTCGTTGGCTTCGTCTACTGATAGCTGTACAGGTATAGTAAGTAGTGCTCGACGTGCTGACTCGATACTTATTATGAAAAATGTATAAACGACAGCTGTCGACGTAGAAGTCAACTGACTGAAGGTTTTACCACGATCGCCCGC
>JBBMKB010089629.1:0-11442 GCA_037833945.1 Alaria marginata
AATGGCCAAATGACTAAGGCAAGCAACACATGAGTACGCCCCCCCCTCCCCCGCCCTCCCGCCGAACTTGCCGCGCACCTGTGTTTTACGTCGCTTGGAATCCTCCGCCTTGCTCGCTGCGCTCATCTCCACCCTCGGGGCCTTGATGAAGCGAAACTTTGTGGTCGAGATGAGGTCGGAGCTGAAAGGGCTGCTGATGCCGATGGACATGTTACTGAGAACCATCTTTACGATCCGCGTTTCTTCGCGAAGCCTGTTTCGAGGCGCGTATAGTGAACAGACGACGCAGGAACACAATTGAAAAAATAGAGAATACACGACCGACATAGGGAAACAGTATTAAAGGCAGTAGAGGCGAGGGGCCTGTTTCGATGCGCGGAATGCGAACAGACGACGCAGTACCACAGCTGAAAAAATAGGAAATACGGCCGAAAGATGGCAACGTTCGACGTGATACGGTCATACAAGGTTTCACTTCGGGGTACAGTACGCGACAGCATCTAAGAATCTCCTATTTTGGCTAAGACTCGCGGCTTATTGTAATGTCAACGTGGAGCACAGGCTCTTAAAGGCTATTATATAGGATTAAGAGTGGCGTCCTTGCTGAGCACAAATGCTTAGCTGTAAAATCTTAAATTACATAAAAACTCAGCTGAAATTCTTGACTGCCAAATTCTTAACACATGTCGCGTACTGTATGGTTGTCTTGATATCCAGGGGGCGTAGCAAGTCGAAAAGGGGGAACACAGGCGTCCCAATGATATGTATGAGTTGCTACAGCTGATGTGCTGCTTCGTACACCGGGTATATATGTGGCCCGACGATGTGTGTTTGGTTGTTGCATTGAACGTGAAAATGTTGTCGTGGTTCGATCTCCTGCTGTGCACCAACTACCCACACATACACCGTGACTACTGGCACAAAGGCAAGAGCTTGAAGCGCGGCTGTCGTTGTACCGCTGCTGTGCTGTATTGCTGCTGTGTACTGATTTTGTGGCTGCGAGGCTAGGCTGCTTTTGAAAAAAAAAGAAACACACCCCTCTCTAGGGGTGCCCGGTGACACTCCTGTCCGACAACGGACTCCAGCTTACCTCCAAGCTTTCTACCCTTGTCTACGGGCGCCTTGGCACCCACAAGGTCAACACTAGCGCCTACCACCCCTGCACCAACGGCGGCGAATGTAGTAAAGCGTCAGTATTTAGAAGCTTTAGATATCGGTACTGTAGCCCGAAGGCTTGCGGCCTCACAACCACAAGAATAATCTCGAGGATGGATTCGATACTGAAAAGACGGGAGGGTATACGTTCCGATCCGGCAAATGGTGCAGGGGGAAGAGAGAGACCAAGAACGAACAAAATGCAAAACAAACACGACTTCGCCAGATTGTACTGTAGAAAAGCGAAAAGGGGGTCGTGAAACAACGTAGGACCCATAAATGCTGCCAAAGAGCAAGCACATGGTGCAGGTGATATCTCGCATGAGAAAACCCTCGTAGCTTCCCGCTATTTAATACCTGGTAGCTAATCAGAAGACCTGAAGAAGCGCTGCTGTCCTCAGGCAAGGCAAGCTATTAATAGCTGTGGCACCGTCCCTTCCCATTACATTACCGGTATACTCGGCATTCCATTTATATCATACCTGTACCTTTTTCATAATTACACGACAAAGTGGCAAAGTCAACCCTCGAAACACAGGTGGCCGTTTGCCTTGCTTGCGGCACGTTGTCGCTAAAACCCAACCTCAGTACGTTGGGCCGACGTTCCCAAGGTACCGCAACGTACGAGGCACTTGTAATTTATGGTGAACCTAAAATCTTGGTAGGTCTATTAGGTTGCCCAAACTGCCACCGCAACCAACGCAAACGGCCACCTGTAAAATGAAGCAGGCGGTGTGATATCTGAATGAAACATGCCATGTAAAATACCGCAGATTCAATCGCATATATATAGCGAGGAGGTTCAAGGCAAAGTTAAGCTACGTGTGCTACTGGTATACGCGTAGCACCCGCTCTCTCACTCCTCACTCTTCACTCACGTGGTTGGGTGGGTGATAAGGATAGCATCGCCGGCGTGCAACTCGTCCATAAACTTCGCCTCGTGCCCTTGCACCGCTGTGCCCGAGGAGGTGATGCGCCCCGCTCCCGAAACAGGTCTCATCTCTTCCTCCCCAAACGCATCCTGCTTCTCCCCCCCCCCTCCATCACCAGCAGCTCCACCTGCTGCTGCCCCGTCACTTGCCGAGGGTGCACCCCCCTCTGCCTCGGCCTTGGCGAGAGCCCTCTCTCGCTTTCGCTTGATCTTGTCCTTTTTCTTGCCTCTGGAGGAGACGGCAACCTCTCCTCCCTTGAAGACCAGCCTCCCTCCTTTCGGCATGGCCAACTTCACAAACTTTCAATGGGCAAGATTATGTTGAGCACTTGTAAAGGCCGGACCCTGCTTGTGTGCCTGCCCTGCTTCTAGCACTGCTGTGTGTCTTTCGCTGACATCCTCCAAGCATCCACGAAGGTTTCAGTTATTTTGTAAGGCTTTTTGCACCAGGGGGTGATACAGTCAGAGGACGGAGCATTTGCCGACCCCATTGCACACACCGCACTCGACTGCACCCTGCTGTTCGAGTGCCACGTGCAGGACACAAAGACGGCGCGCCCATGAGTACACCAGAAAATAGCGGCGAAAGCCGTGGTCATAAGAGACGCCTCGATCCCGACCAGGATCGAGCAACACCCTCTCTGGAAACGAGCTCCACAGCAATTGGACGAAATCGTTCGTCCTTCCCGCAATTTTCGGTTCCAGAACATCCGGCTCGACGGCATGCTGCTGGCGGCGAGGGCGGCAACGGCAGCACTGGCGACAAGGACAGTGACAACGATGACCCGTACGGGGTAGATGACGATGCGTTCGACGCAATCGACTTGCCAAACGACACAATGGCCACCGTGCTGTCCCTGCAGAAAGAGTTTTACGGTGTATTAAGATCGCAACCGCCGAGAAGGAGAAACTCCGCCAGGAGCAGCAGCGAGGGCGCGGACAGCAGTAGTAGCAGTGCTCGGCTTGGAGGCAGCGGGGAACGCACGGGCATAGTCCTTCAGCATCAGATGTGAGTAGTGGCGAGACTCTTGCTCTGTTATTGCTGAAGTATGCACGCTCGGAGCTCTACAATAGTACCTACTACGGAGCGAGAAGGAGCATCAGAATTACGTTTGCTGCGGTCGGTATGTTGCATCGTTCTAACGCTCAGTGTGTCAACCGTTGTGTTGTATTTCATAGGAGTATTCCAACCCCGATCTTGCATCTTGCCTGCCTCCGCTTGTGAACACCGCCTGGACAGTTACACTGTGCTGGAGAACAGAACCGCCGTGGATCTTGAGCTAACGTCCATGCGCAAGGAGAACGTTCTTCGAACTTTCCGTCTCGGCACCGGGCGGGAAGACTGGGGTGTGCTCAGCACCGACCACTACCTTCGAGTGGTGAGCTAGCGACTGCTATATATGATGCTATCGTGAACTGGTACCATGCGTATGGTATAAGCAGTAGCAGTGATAGCAGCTCCAGCAAGCAGCACCTGCAGCAACACCACCAGCACCAGCAATAGCAGCGACAGAAGTGGTAGCAGCAGCTGCAGCAGTAACGACAGCGACAGCAGCAGTAGCAGTAGCAGTAGCAATAACAGTGTAGCAAACACTTGATGGGTCGAGCAGCGCGCGGCCCGTCCTGCCATAGGTCCGCTGCGGTGCTCGCTTTCCGGAGGTGGCGCTCAGCTCGAGAACATTCAATGCAGGAATATCTGAGAATATCGCAGTTCATGATGAGCCTCGAGACCTCTTGTTGGTGCCCCAAGCCGACGGCCAAATTGTTCCATAAACAGCTTCTGGCCTACCTCACTCTGCTCTGAGGGTCGCCTGCTCGCTCTTTGCACGAGTAAGGGTCTCTGCCTCTTGCACTCATGCATGTACTTCAAGTAAACTGGGAGAGAGACGTAGAGAAGTTCCCCAAGACAATGCTGTGTTTTTTTACGGATACTATTACTATTTGTATATTACCAGGTACCTATCTCAGCACTGTTATTATTGTATACCAGTAATATCTACCAAGTATGTACCCAACCACAACAACCGCCTGCAATGCGTGAAACTCTGAAACGCCTGATTCGCTTGAAACGCCTTGCACCAGATACGAAACTTGCTGGGAGCCACGCCGGCGGCGGATAACGATGGGCCAGGTGGAGGTGGGGGTTGGGGCGGTGGCAGTGGTAGTGGTGGTGGTGACAGCAGCGGCCAGGAAGACCCAGCGGGCGGCACCTCCAGCAAACGGACGGGGCGATCTTGTATAGAGAGGGACGTGCTCGAGCGCCTCGTGCAGTCGAACGCAAGGGCGTACGTTTCTCGGGTGCAGATCTCGAGCGCCATGGACGAGGTCTTGCGTGACCGCGATAGCCGCACTGTCGGGGAAAGGGAAGAGACGGCGGCGGTAGTAGCGGCGGCGACGGCAGCGGCGGCTAGGGGGAGGGGTGGCGCCGCGGGTAGTTCCTATGTTGTGGGTAGCCGGGGATGCGTAGACAAGCACCGGGTAAAGTGGAAGCCCAATAGCAGAGCGAAGGGGGCGGAAGAGGAGGAGGAGGACGAGGAAGACGAGGAGCTGGATTTGTGGAGCTTGAAGCGGAGGCGGGAGGAGGTGCTCTCCCTTATCAGGTATGATGGTGTGGCGCGTTGCACCGCGATGGGTGGATGCTGTGTAATCGTCTCCTCCCCCCGTTGCCCTTGTATGTGTATATATGATGAGCGCCCCCCCCCTCCCCTCCCCCCTCCCTTCCCCTCTCCCCTTCCCTCTCTTTCCCTCCCCGTGCTTGCAGCAAACTAGTCCGCTCCGGTTTTTTGCTGCCGAGACGAGACGTTGGCCGCGAAGAGGCGTACTGGTTTTCCATGCCGCAGGTGGGCAGGTGTTTGTTCGGGATGTTTTGTGTGTGCCTTTTTTATGGATGGGTAGATGGATGGATGGGTGGATGGATGGATGGATGGATGGATGGATGGATGGATGGATGGACGGATGCATGGATGCATGGATGCATGGCTGCATGGGTGGAAATTATTAGAGGTACACCATGATTTGATGTTCGCCTTGACCACTGAAGCACAGTCAGCGCTGACTGCAAGCCAGTGCTTATGGTGTACGAAGTATACATCTAATAAAAGCACAATCCGGGATTCGAATCCCCCCACCGTACTTATCTCCCTCATTTCGTGTTTGGTGGAACTACCGGTACGCAAATGCATTCCCAGGGAAGAAATGAAGTGCCACAATCCCGCCTGTTCGGGGCAGTGCTGATTGAAGGAATTGCAAACCCTTGAGTAAATCCGAAGTCCAGGTTTAACCGTCAGACGGACCTCGGATTGTGCTTTTATTAGAGATACACCATAACCACTGAGCTATGCAGTCAGCCTCTAATGGAAAGATGGATTTATTGATGGATGGGTTGATGATCAGATTGATGGATGGATGGATGGATGAGGAATGGACGTGGTTACGTGCTTAATCGCTACCCTGTTGAAAAGAAGCACTATTACATGTTCATCAGCTATAATACTTTGTATGTGTTCAAAGGCAATGTATAATGTATCCACAGCGCTCCAGCAGGCATTCCGATACTAGTGTACATAGCATTCTGCGAGAACTGCAGCACTAAACAGGAAGCTTGGATCACTGGAGAGCTCACAGTCTTGAGCGCGCGCGTAACCCCCAGCCCTAATGTTTTTCGTTGCATTGCTTGCAGCTTGGCAAGGCTATTGCGTCGATCAGCCGCGGGCGAAAGGCCGTGGTGGCCGCGCTCAAGCGCACGCGGTACAAGGAGATGCGGCGCTCAGCACTAGAGGCTAAGAACCCTGCCAAGGCAACGGGGCTGCCCGTCAGCTTCCACCTCAGGGACCTGCTTGGACTGGGCATGATTCGGGAGTTGGACACACCTTCGGGGGCGTTTCTTAGGCTCGCGCCAGATGCTTCGTGACTACTGCTGTTTTTTATGCTTATGTTTGTCCTCCGGTGGATGAGTAACAGTGGAGCTTAAGCTGATCACACTTCCGCATATGTGTCGAGTGTCAATTTAACTTGGTTGCCGAAACAACGATGCTGCCGTGGCGACACTCTTTCTTGCTGTGTGTGCTGTTTGTTGTTGCTGCCGGCAACACTTAGAGAGAAAGACACGATTGCTGCTACGGGCAAACTACTGCTGTGTGTGCTGTTTGTTGTTGCTGCCGCGGTAACACTTGGAGAGAAAGACACGTTTGCTGCTACGGGCAAACTACTGCTGCTGCGTGCTGTTTGTTGTTGCTTATTCTGTTCGCGCGATTGCCCCATCTTTTGTTGGGGGGGGCGGGTCGGTGCACACGCCTGCAAAGGCTGTTTTGGAGGCTGTGAGTTAGTTGACTATAAGTCACCGACTAGTTATTAGATATTACTATTGTTAGTTATTATACGTGTTGGCTAGGTAGTCGCGTGCAGTCATTCGCGGGTGTCTGGTGTCTTTGCCCTCGTGCCTGGCGCGTTTGTGGCTCGGCGTGTGGTGTTTATGAATACATGCTAAATCAGTTATTTAATAGTTGGCTTTTCTAATTTCTGCTCACACTCCTAACATGAGCTCCGTACCCCAGCCCAACACGGTCGTTTTGATAGATCGTGTACGGGCAACTCGATGAACAATTCCATGGCCTGGGCATGTAACGAGCTAAAATTGTGAATCACAAATAAAACGGTACTG
The DNA here is from genome assembly GCA_037833945.1 of Alaria marginata. Lineage (NCBI taxonomy): Eukaryota > Phaeophyceae > Laminariales > Alariaceae > Alaria > Alaria marginata. Next base: position 6,747 of record JBBMKB010089629.1, read on the forward strand.
CAAAGACATTGCGTTTTTCCTTAGTCTAATTATTATATTAATAGTTCAGGACCCCCGGCCATTCTGAAACATTTGGGCCCCAAAAAAGGGCCCGCCTTCCCGTGGCGCAGCTCCGGTTACCCCCCCTACAAGGCTACCTTAAGGCTACCTTTTAAGGCTACGGTAAAAGTGGCGCACCCCCGATTTTCCCTACAGAGTATAGACCACTCGTCCTGTGGGCTCTGTACATCGCTCAAAAACGTATTTTTACTACATCTTTATTTTTTCATTTGCCATCTGACAATGTATAGCGTTCCAGTGTCAACAATTAAAAAATGATAAAATAACCGAAAATCCAGTTTAAAATATACCAGGTATTGAAATAACCGAAAATCCAGACCACGTGAAATAAAAGCGCGACACAGTTTATCCAACAACCAACACTTACGAATGATATACGTATGTGCGGCCATGTCCTCCTGACCCTACCCCCTCCAGCCATCAGGATCAAGCTCCCCCCCCCTCCCGCCATACACTTCGAAGAAGCATCAAGCGATAACCCGCTATCCATACAATAAATGGCTGGTTTGTAACTGCTGCGCGTTCGTTTCAACGCGCAGAAGGTTGTACGGTGTTGCTGCCTATTACTGCTATCGGTCGTGGCAAGGAGAGAGTTCACTATACACATAGTCTAACGAGTTAAAAAAAAAGGCTACTCGCGCAAGTGGCTCTAGACCTCGTTCTACACCGGATTTATAATATTTGGTTGGCGCAGCGTAACAAACCATTTCAAGGTATAGTATTACCAGTGCAGATCGCGATACCGAAAAGCACAAAAGCTTAACAGGTTTCCAGTTGTAAAGGCGTTAATATCGCAAAGAGATAGGGTGGCCACTCGCGCGAGCTCTAAACATGACATCAGTACACCCCCTGTCCGCCTTGCACCCTTCATGCGACTCGCCGATTACCTCACTGCGCTCCGCGCTTGGTGCACGCTATGTCTGCCTGGTCGGTGAAAACCCGACGTGCTCCGTCCCGGCATTGTAGGGGTGCGAGGGTCTATGGTCATATGATTACGGCTATGCATGAAATAAATACACCCTCACCCCCCTGCCGTAGCTCCGTCTCGAAAGGGCCGTAGCTCCGTCTCGTAAGGGATGCGTGGTCAATGGTCAAATGACTAAGGCAAGCAACAAATGAGTACGCCCCACCCCAGCCGTAGCTTTGGTGAGCATATAATATGCCTGAAATGAGTACACCCTCGCTACCGTAGCCGTGGCGAGCGAGCCCTAAAAGAGACCCCCATGCCACGGGTAGTCTTGGTCACCCCAATGGCATGGCTCCGGCTACCCCCTCTACCGTGGCATGACTCGGGTTCCATTTCGGCCCCCCTTAACACACCCCCTCCATGGGATAGCGATAAAACACGCTAGCGACACATTTGACGCCAAATGGTAACCAACGAGCACCCACGCCCGCTGCGGTCCAAGACCACGGTGTTCCACAAAAGCTGCATGTAGCTCTAGAGCTCTACCAGGTACTTATGACATACCAGGTGCATTTTATGCTCGTCTCCTATGATACGTACGAGTGTGCTTTTAATTGTCGCCGTAAGTTCAACAAGTTCGTCTCTTTTGTACCAGGTACCAGGTACGTATCATACGGGTTTGCGTGTGTGTGTGCGTTTTTTTTCTGTCGGTTCTTATATTTTACCCCCAACTTTAAATATCATTTTACTGCGATGCTGCTACCGTAAGCCAGGCTACTACATAATGAACACGGAAGGGCTTTTCCAACTCCGCCTGCGGTGTTCACGTCAACGTCAACATTCGACATACCAATTTCCATTAAACACTCCACATGTCACTCGTCACCTCAACGCCCCATTCACCTCTTTCCACCTGCATTCGGAGACACTACTACTTCCAATTCCAATGCCCTGCGATACTGCATGCTACTGGCCACAACGTTGCTGTCTGGAGTGCTGTCAGTATTCGACGCCCCCATTGCCGTGCACAACTCGTACCCGTACAAGCTACTGCATGCTGTTGGCTACAACAGCGGAGCTGTCTGGAGTGCTGCCTGTATCCAGCGCCACCGTTACGGATGACTCGTACTCGTGCAGCTACACAATGGTATCGGCGTCGTTTTGACAGCTGCACCCTAGTTTAGATGCTGGTGCTGTGCTACCGACAGGCCTGTTCTACGTACGCATACCATTCGATTTCGGCTCCGCAACAACCTGCTGCTGCTGTGATACGCTTGATCTACGTACGAACACCGTTTGGTTTCGTCTCCGCGACAACCTGCTGCTGTTGCTGTGCTACCTGCACGCTTGTCCTCCGGTTCGGCTCCAATATCCCAACAGCCCACTGCTGCTGCACAGCCGACAACGCTTGACCTACTGTACGTACTCTCCGCAACAACCCATATGCTGTTGCTGTGCAACAGACACGCTTGGCCTACCTAGACCGTTCAGCTTCGACTCCGGAGAACTACTACAACAGCAAACCAGCCCCACTATCACAACGCTACAGCGGTACAAATAGCACGTACGTAGCGATGCGCATACAAACAACTTAACCGAGTACAGTCGTGGTCCCTCAACAGAGCGGTGCCTTTACCAGATGAAAACAAAGATTTACCTGCACTTCAGTGGGACCCCGAATCATCCAGAGATAGTGGTCCTGGGCGACGAGCGATTTCCACCGCACTAAACTGAGGCCCGCTTTAAAGCGTACCGCACTAACGTGGGGCTACGAAGGGTGTACGCCTATACCCCAGCGACGTAGAAACCGACAATAACTACGTGTAGACACGAGCCTGCGGGGGAATCGCACAGGCCAGGCACATTTACACCGGTCTTAGTGAGGTTTGGGGTTTCAGGGTCGGGGTTAGATACCCCTCCCCCAAAAAGTAATCCCGGAACACTACGAAAAAAACAGTAGTCTATACCTGGTATAGTGCCTGACCTGCTGTTTCCTCCCACAGGCTCGTTTCTACAAATAGTTGCGCCCGTAGCAACTGCCCTTAAGGTGATGACATCGAAATCGCACACCCAGGGCATCTATAGGAAAATGTGCTATAAATATGAGACCGTGGTCTGACCTCTTGACTGACCCCCCGTCCACTAAAACCAGCATATTGAGGCCAACACACAGTAGAGCTTACTAGTTTTTCGAGAAACCCATTCATTGGTCAACAACTGATACTTCGGGAATTTTCATTGGTGAACACACGCACACACAATACTTTGCGCTGGCACCCTGATCCCACCCGGACCTGATCCCATTTGGCATGTGCTGAAATACAATTAGCCCTGCGCGGCACGATAGTATCAACCGCGTGCAGACAAACCACACGGCCACACATTTGTCAGCTATCATGTTATAGCTCACACCTGCGCATTCAATGTCAACCAACACTAGGCATCGCGGGGTCCTACATTTTCAGAAACACACAACCAACAAACACACGACCACTACCAATAACGCCGCCGCCCGAAATCTCACACACAACAACAAATTGAAACAAGCAAAACGAAAACGGAAACGACCCCCCCCCCCTCCACACAAACGACAAAAATATTGGGCGCGCAGGTTCGCCCTTTCTACGACCGTACGCTCTTCTACAAAGACCGATCTACAAAAATCACCATCGAAGAAGACAAAATGAGGTGCTAAACACAAAAAAAACGCACGCTCAGTCTTATCGTCTTCCGCCGCTTGCCATCACCATCCTCCACCGACACCACCGCCGCTGCAGCTGCACTCACGCCAAGCCACACATAACCATCAAGCCACACACAGCCACCAAGCCGCGCCAAGCCGTTTCCAGCCATACCAAGCCAATCCAAGCCATACCAAGCCACACAAAGGCACAACCAGCGAGCCCCCTAAACCCTCGCCGATAATACCAGGTACCAGGGTGTACACCGGCGTGTTTTATCACATCGGCTCGGTTGAGCCATGTCTCCTTAGATTGCTGGCACATGGTACTATATATGTTGTGTCAATTCGGCATGGTTGAGCATGTCTCCGTAGATTGCTGGCACCTGGTACTATCAATACTACCGTATGTTCTATCACTCCCGCAGTTGAGCATGTCTCCGTAGATCATTGGCGCCTATTACTATAAATAGTGTGTTTCGTCGTTTCAGCTCCGTTGAGCCATATCTCCGCACATTGCCCGTACCCCACCTAGCACCCTGTTCCCATTTGGTACTGTGACCCCGCAATTGGCACCCACACCCCGAGTGAGAGCCCCCAGAAATATACATGGTACTATTTATAGCAAATGCATCACTTGGGCTCCGTCGAGCCGTATCTCCGTAGATCGCTATCCCCCCCCACGGTGGCCGGGTCGGCCGAAGACCGCCGCCGCCCGGCCCCCACCTCCGCCGCGGTCAGCAGTTCATCTGGGAGTTCGCTGTTCCACGACAGGTTGGCCCCACCCCCACCCCCACTACCCGCACCAGCACCACCACCAGCACCACCGCTACCACCACCGCCACCGACGCAGGTATGGCCACCAACCCCGGCCACTCCGTTGTTGTTCCAGGTGGATGCGAACGCCTCGTCCTCGCGCGCCTACGGGAAAAGCACGAAGGCGCGGGGTGGCCGCAGGGTTAAAAAAAGTCGGAGGTTAACGATTGCGTACGTAGACATCTAGACATTATCGGGCTGGGATGCGGGGTGAGCGGTGGGGTGGGTGGGGG
>JBBMKB010089640.1:0-11441 GCA_037833945.1 Alaria marginata
GATAGAAGCAGCCAGAGAAAGGGTGCAGCAGGTGAACAGTTGGTCCACACGACCGCTCCCCCCCCCGCCCCCCCCCAGCCGAGAAGAGACAATGGTGTGCAAATGATTACGCGGCCTGTGTTGTGCTTCCTGAGCTTCGTGACCCGCGTCGATCGTTGTCAATACTGTACACCACATGCACGGAGATGAGCAACAGCGGTGACGATTGGTTGAGATTATGTGCAGTATCAAATTTACGGGTAAACAGCTGGTATTTATGACAGTAAAATGCACTTAGGCGGGAAGTTCGTCCTTCGCAACGAAGAGCTCATGTCTACTTCCGTTCTTGGGTCGATCAGGGCGGCGCGAGCACTCGGCGCCGAATCTGCCGTCGACTTCCGCAAGGAGAGCTACAGCGAGGCTTTGCTAGACTTCAGCGCTGTGGTGGATACCCTTGGGCGGGAGAAGGAGGGGGCGCAGCGCATGCTGAAGGAGGCGAAGGGGGCGGCCTACGTCAGCCTGCAGCCTAAAGTTCTCAAGGTCAGGCATACCGCGACAGAGCGAACACGATGCTATTAGTATCATCCCCGTGATTTTGCGGGCATGATAATACTACTACAAGTAGTGGTCCATCTATAGTGCCGGTTGAATAGTGCCGGTTACCCGCTATAGTGCCTGTGAAATCGCTTGGCACATATGGGAACAACCGATAGTGGCAGTAAGCGAAGTAGTGCCGGTTGCCGGTATAGTACCGGTATTGCCGGCTGGCACATACCGGCGCTATCGGGTAACCACGACTGTACGTACCGCTGCTATGTGTCTACTTCCTTGCTGTGTGCGATAGAGGCTCCGGCCCTGCCGGTTCTCCGCGGAAATAGGAGCACTCGAGACGATCTGAGTTGCGATTTCATGCCCTTGGCCTATTTTTCCAGGTGGCCGTTGAGGAGGGCGTTCTTTTTGGGGCAGGCAAGATCTTACAGTACCAGAAGACGGTCGCCAAGGACGACGCTCGAACGTACTTCCTTCCCAACGTCGAAGCCATGCGGTTGGTGTCACAAGTGGCGTCGATGGTCAGCTCCAAGAGCGTCGAGCTCGGAGCTATCGGCACGGAATACGTGGGCATGAAAGAGTATATGGAGGCGTTAGCCTGGCCGAAAGACTCCGACACCGGCCTACGGTGAGCGAGAATGGTTTTTTATTTGTTTTAGGTTCGGGATTGATGCATTTATTTGCCATTGGCAAAGCACATCATGTGTCTCCTTCGTGTATCGCCAACTTCGGATCTCCCCGTTAAGATTCATAGCATGCAAACAAAGGAGAACAATGAGGAAACGCACGTGTCTGGTGATGGCCTGGTCGGAGATCTTCGTGTTCCCAGAGCGACGTATAGTTATTTAACGAGACGGAACGCGCCTGTTGGATGTTGTCCTGAACGCAATGTTAGTACCGGTATTCGTTCGAAGTTCCGCCGGGAAAGCGTCCGGGAAAAAGTGCGAGCCAGCAATGGTCGATGGGATTAAAACTGCTGGAGGAAGGACGGCTGAAGGAAGGACTCGTTGTTGACCAACATCCGATTGGAACAAAATACATGCAACAGCTGCATAACACTCGCACGAAGTACATCCAGCGCGCACTGCGTGGGGATCTCACGGCGGTAGCAAATGCCACTTCTAGTCAGGCACAGCTGTTTGTTCATGTCTTGTTTTTATTTTCTCTTTGGTCTGTTTCGTTCTTTTTTTTTTGTCTTTTGTGTTTGTTCCGCGTTGCTTTTCTTGCGCTCACGAAGCTCTCGTTGATTTGCGTTCGCCCCAAGTACTCGCAGCGCCCAGTCGTAGACCCGCTACTGTCATAGCGACTTGCGGTAGACTAATCAGAGCATTCGTGATATCGCGCTATTATATAGTCTTCGTGTTCTCTTGCATTCTCTGTCTTTTAGATATTTTTATTTTTGTTTATTCGAGTATCTGATGTGAATGTGTACCACAGCGTTTGATACGTCGATTTTATTTCATATTTTTTGTTTGCTGGGTGCGATGTCCCTCAGGCAAATTGTTTTTTTCCTGGTTTCTTTTCTTCCGCTCGATAATTATTGCAGCCTGTCTTGTGACCACGGACTATCAGATTATGGCGTCGAGTGAAGGTGAGAACAGCGATAACAATAACCGCTGCTGATGGTTTATTAGTTTATGGTCGACTCACAGGGTGAGATATTCAGACACCAACGCTATCGCATTCACGCACGATACGCTGCCAGGTTTGGGTTTCCTGGCAAAACGAACCGTTCTTGGGGTTGGCTAGGAGGAGACGTCGATGATGATCCGTTCCCGTGGGAGGACGAAGACGAAGAGGAGGATGACGAAGAAGGGGAGGACGACGTCGTGCAGCACGCGATGGCGGGAGGAGATGGCCAGCCGGCTGTGTCGACGGGAGAGGTGGTCGGTGTAAAGAGCCGCGAAGACTTGCGAGCGCTCACCGAGGAGGGAGAAACCATTTTGTTTGTCAGCTCGAGGAGCTGCCGAGCCTGCAAGTACCTGACGCCGTGAGTTGTTCCTGCGTGGTGTGATTTCATCTTTTGAGCTGGCTTTTGAGGGCGCTATACTTTTCGCCCGGTCGTGCGCAGCGATATCATAGCTCTGTTTCTCAGCTCAAAATTACCTATAATACGTACTCCCGGCCGCTGCGCTCTCCGCGTACGACACGGAGCACTCCCTCCGGGATCGGCTGCTGTCGCTGTGGGACTGTTGGCCGGTGATTCTCCCAAGCGGCTGACGTTCGGCAGTATTTTGTTTTCGCGGACATAGCTGCTTGCCAACCGTGCTGGCAATTTGTCGCTGCGTTGTACCCCTACAAACGTTCGATAGTTCTGTTTATCAGCTCAATGTTGCCTGCGTGTACTATGGGCCGCTGCGTGCTCCGCTTATTATGAAAAAAGTAACGACAGCTGACGCGTTCTACCATAGAGGTAGCACTTTTTGGCTTTTTCACTTCCTGGATGACCGGACTCCTTAACCCAAAATCGTCGGAACGTCATTCTATTTTTGCAATTTTTTTTTTGCATAGATGGAGGCCACAGGTTTGTTCATCGAATTGCACTTTCAGTTTGCTCAAAATCAGCTTTTCGATGAGGCATAGAGCTCCTCAAGTGAGGAGCTTCAGAAAAATCATGCTGCACCTCCACCGTAGAATGCGTCAGCTGTCGACGCTTATGACGCGGAGCACTTCCTCTGGTTTCGTTTTCCGCCGTTGCGGGACTGTTGGCCGGTGATGCCCCAGAGCGTTGGAGGCAATTCGTCTGACGTGTTGCGGTGTTTCTGCTATAGACGAATGCGTATCATGCGTGCTGGCAACATGCCGCTGCATCATAACCCTGAAACCATTCGCGTCCCGCACACCGAAAACGCTCGTACTGTTCCAGGTACTACCGCAAGCTGGCGCGGAAACAGCAGGGGGTTTGGTTCGGGCGCGTTGATGCGTCCTCCAACCCCGAATTGGCGCGGGACCTAGGTTTGAAGGCCGTTCCCTCTTTCGTGACGTTTAGGGGAGGGGAGGTGGTCACCTCAACGAGCACGAGCAGCAAAGCTAAGATAGAGAAGCTGGTAGACGAGTTACTCTGTTAATTGATACGAGGAAGTTACAAGAAAAGTAGTGTATTACGGTCTATTTATAGGACGGGTCTTGCGGGGGACCGAAGTATGTGTGTTTTTACGTTCGGTTGGAGAAGAAACACACGGTGGGTATTTTCATAGTCCAGCGCTAGACACCTAGAGTCTACCAGGTATTGATTACGGTGTGAAAAAGGGTGGTTGCATCGTAGTGCTGTGTATTTTAGTATCCCGCGGCATCGAGCACGGCTTGAATTGATATAGACCTACAGTTTAAGTAGGTGGCACGGGAACAACAAGGGTAGACGTGGGGTGTGAATGCTGCTTAATTTGTTATGGGATCCCCGTGAACAGTTGAGTGTCTTCGCAGGGCGTTTGGGTTTATGCCTATTAGTTTTTTTAACTCTGGGGAGTGAAACCTAGAGCTACATATATCACAGATCGCGGAAAACTTTGTTTTTGGTGTCAATGGCGATTCCAGTAAAGACAGCTGGCCGTGATTGCAGTACAGCAGCTTCAAGTCTACCATGAGGAGACGCTACGAACAGCCCAACCGTTCAGCGTAGTTGCTTGTGTTTTGGCTGAAGCCAGTGTAGCTGGCGATTTCCACGCATGCCCTCGTCAGTAACCGACGTTTTTCGTTGTATGGCACGAACCACGCAACAAAACGTAATATAAACACACCGCATCAAAAGCGCGCCCTGACACCTCAAGTCAAAGTCGCGCCATAATTTATTTTAAACCTCAACTAAACGCATTTTTTTTGTATTTTTTTTCCTCCGGCGGATGGGTTAACACGAGGCTTATACCTCACTAGACTTCCATGTACACACGTGTCGTGTACCAGGTATCAATTTAACCCAGTTGATGAAGCACTGGTGCTTCCATGGCAACGGCACAACGGGCGCCGTATGAGACACTCCTAATAATGTTTTTAATTTCGAGCCTCGTGCACTTCTTGACGAAGCTAAGCTAGCGTCAAGAAGGCAAAGCTTTCGCTACAAATGCGCCCAGGTGGATGGACGCGATGTTTATGACCTTCCTGTGATCACCACTCAAATTCGTTTGAAGCCCAACAACAATGTTTCAGCAGTGGCGTGTGATTTTTCCCCATCGTGCGCTTCACTCGAAGACTCGAAGCGACGCTACATGTTCGTACCGCTCGGTAACGCGACGCTATGCTGTTATCATATGACGGGTAATTGTCCTTTTCGATACATATATACGGGCCAATAAGGAACTCTAAGTACTGGCTCTAGGTAAAGTGAGGCAGGCTCTTAACCTGCGTTTTCGTGTCGAGTAAATAAACGACGCGATTTCAGCTAAATAACGTACTCCAAGCAAAAAAGCGGGCACCTAAAAACTCGGGAGTTCCTTCTGCCAGTCACTGTACTCGACAAACTTTACGGGGTACCCATCCGGATCGGTAACCGACGTAGACCGCGTCCCCCCCCTAGCACTATCAACGGCTACCCTCCCCCCGAGGTCCTCCGCAACTTTGTCGACGTTTTCCGTCAGGACCGAGAGGGACAAAACGCTGCCCGGATTCAAGGCTTCGCCTTTGCCTGCTGGAATCAGCACCACCCCAAACGCGTCCCCCTCGTAGGCCATGAAGACGCTGTCTTTCGGTTGTTCGGGCTCGAACGGCGAGCCAGGCGCCCGCGCTTTCGGGTACGGGAACTTGGTCATGCCCGCAACGTCGGTGTACCACTTTATCGACTGCTTGATGTCCTTCACCTTCACAGCGACGAACATCGGCGGGTCTCTTCGATCGCCCATCAAGAGCTTGAATCGCAGACCCCCCGGAGCGAGAACTTGGAGGTGCCCGTAGCCAGACTCGATGATGCCCCCCGACTTGATGACTTGAGATATCCGATACGAGTCCACCGCTACCTGCACGTACTGCACGCCGTTTCCCGGGTCGTAAAAGAAGTCGACGTCTTCCTCCCCCGCCGCCCCGATCTCTTTCTGAGCGTTGAGCTCGAGCGTGAAGTGGCCGCCGTAGGCATTCATAGAACTGACGCCAAATATGAAGGTTGGTGGCACTTGAAGGGCCTCGGGGCCGAACCCAACCACGGTGGTATTGAACTGGGGCCCCGCGCGCGTGCGAAGAATCTTCATGCCGAAACCCTGGGTGTAGAACTTGAGGGCGGCGGCCATGTCGGGCACTTGTATCGTAGTGTGCTGGGCGAAGCGCGCCTGGTCCTTGAACTCAAACAGGTCTCCGATGGCAGTCGCGGAGTCCGGGCTGGCCACGGTCGCCAAACCGCCGGCGGAGAGAAAAAAGGCCGAATTGCGCAGGAATGCTCCTCTGGCCATGGCTCCTTCGTGTTCAGTCTCCCCCGACATGCGCGCCTGGGTGACCGAATATGGCGCCCGCTCCTGTTGCTGCAACAGCAGTGCGGCAGGCCGAATACCTGGAAGGTGCGGTTTAGGAAGGGGCGGGTCTCGGATTGTCGTGGAAGGTACATCGACGGATGCGCTTTCGTCCCTTCGCGGGGGCGCATGTGATAGCGCATCGGACGGCGAGGGGACAGGTCACAACGAACGATACGGCAGGGGAAAACCTAATGTTTCTGAGGCTCGCCACTTGAGGACCTTTACACCCAACCCAAAAAATGACTCTTGGAAAAAATAAAAGTGCCACCTGACGAACAAATCTCACGGCTTACTATTTTTTTACGAAGTAGGTTTTTAACGACCAATACTGAAAAAACAGAAATGGTTTTCCTACGAGATTGGGTAGTCCCTCAGTTGACGAGCGCCGCCAGAGATAACATTTTGGCCATGAAGTCCTGCCCCCATTGTCGCACGAGTCTCTCACATATATCGAACAATAGCACAACGAGCACTTGCACGAAAGGCGACCGCGCTTCGCAATCGCTGTAAGTAGCGGGGCGTCGTAAGAGAACTGTGTAACCGCTCACCTAGCCCGAAGCCCGCGGCGTAGCGGATGATCCCACACGTGCTCAGCGCGAGCAGTGACACCATCCATGCCGAGCGCCTGGTTTGTGCTTCCATGTGCATTGATCCTGCCCACGCGCACACGGAAAATTATGACCGTTCGAGTGTCAATCAAACAATGTTTTGTTGGCTGACAGCAATGACGTCGTCCTGAGTCGTGGGTAGATAAAAGACAGGAAGGATTTACAGATAAAAGCAGCTACATATCATTGATGGGGAGGCTAGTGTGTTAAAAAACCTCGGCTGATGTTATCGAAGACGCATTAAATCGGCCGGTGACCAACAACAGCAGTAGAGGCCACAAGCCAACCACCTGAAGGGATTTCAGCTGCCCGTCCGAGGTTCGTCCACTAAAGTTGGAACTGTTTTTTTAGCAGTACCACAAAACGGGGTGGGGGGGGAGGAGGGTGGGGGGTGAGATATGAACGAAGCAGGTCGCTCTGGTCACTCTTCAAAACAACCCTGGTGTCTCTAGCCATGAAAGTGTGAGATTCCGTGCGGACGGTAGCCTAGACGTCACTTTGGCCATGATCTCTTGTCTTTTGGGATGTGTCCATACTGACTGTCGTTGTGACGGTAATCTTACAGAGCCTAGCAGCGAGGCAAGCGAGTGCGAAGCGCGGGCCTTTCGTTTCTTGGTTTCCTAAGGAAAAAAAGCCTCTTCAGAGGGAATCGTATACAAGGCTCCTAACATTGGGTGCCTTTTGGTAATTTCTCTGTAGACAACCAACCAACCAACCAACCCACCAGTCCATCTCGGCTTTTGTTCACGGCTCTAACGCACACGGCACCAATGCCAGTCCCGACGGGTTCTGTGCACGCACACATATGAGCGAACCCTTCTCGTGCTGTTTTCGCTGAAAATCGTTGAGAGTTAGTCGAGACAGGTGCGGCAGTGTGTGTTAATCACAGGCATTACTGGGCTACGTACGTACGAGTATGGCTTTCGAACCTTGACAAATCATAACCAAAAATTGCTTTTTGAAAATTCAGTTTCACCGAGCTAGCCCGATGCGTCTGCCCACAGTACCGTTTTGGGCCGTGTGCCTGAGACATGCTGCAAACGATACGGTCAGGCTCGCCGTACTGATGGGGGGACGGATAATCTCCGCTGTAGATATCGTAGCGGTGGCACGTGATACGAGGTACGTACCTCCGATGTTGGACGCGTGTTGGTGATTGGAGATAGATGCAATTGTTTATCTTCAGATTAAGCAAAAAAACCCGGGAACTACTACTGTAGCTGTTGTGATGGGTTTGATCGACGAAACGCATGCACAGCGATGCTGACCCAGCCCTGGTCTCGTATTTCCTGCTGCTGCTGTTACTACCGCCGCTACTGCTTCTGCTGTTGTTGTTGTTGTTGTTGTTGTTGTTGCTACGAGTACAGTACGAGCACCGAGTTTTTTTTTCTCTGAAAACGGAACGATACTACCCAACAGCGCTTATATATGTTCGATCGCGTTGGCTTGGTGAGTTGGCATCTACCAGGTATGCTGCTGTTCTTTCGTTTGCTGGTCTCCTGCTGTGTTTTCCGTAATTACACGGCATCGCAGCTTAGTTAGGCCGTGAGTTGGCTGACTATTACGGATATCTACTGTTGATGGGACTAAATAAGAACTAAAAGGGAGGCATCTCCACTTTTCAGCCGAGCTCTCCTACGTGACGACTGTTTTCGTATGGGGTGCTGTATGGCGTGTAGGCCAGGCAACATCATATCATCGAGTGAAAAGCTACAGCACAGACGGCGGCGTGTTCTGTTTTTCCTTCCTTTTTTTTTGGATTACAACCTACTGACAAGGGGTCTCCGTAGTAAAAGTCTTTAGCTAGTTATTAGCTGGCTAGGTATTGTAGTTAGTACGCTGGTGCCACCTATCCAACTATTTTTCGTGTTTGGATTTCTTTGTTTGCAGGAAGGCTTGTTTGGTACGGGGTACGTATTTCCCGGCGACACCTAGTACAACCACCCTGCGAGCACAGCGAGAGGTCTTCTGCACAGCAGCAGCCTCAACCACATCATTCACTTATGTATTATCTAGGATCAAGTACGGAAATCGGGAAAACGTTTTTACTATATGGTTTTAAATGTGGTGGACCAAATCTGCAAAAAAACAAAGTCAGATTTTTCCGGGACAAAGTGTAGTGGGTAGGGTCGGGGTTGGGGTTGGGGTCTAAGCTAGCTTTTGGGGCAATTGTAGAGTTTTTCTTTCCGATAATACTGAAACCACACCCGTGCCCCCCCAAATTCTCCGGCTTCCATTCTTTATCCTAGATAATAATCCGACGGTTTTGTGGCAAAGCCGGCCCCTTCTTCAACTCATGGCGGCCCGCCGGTGTTGCCTCCGGATTTCCGATTTCGCTTTTTTACGACGACTACGCTTTGCCTGATCGTTTCTGTGCGGGCTCAGAAAGGAACACTCGCCGTAGGGAACATTTGGGTTTGTGGTGTTCGTTGGTAACTCATCTAATACCAGTGAGGGTCGTATGACATGGTACATGCTGCCTCAACTATGAACCGTTCTTCAATCGCCGGTGACTGATAATCCTTTCGATATGCTCCTGTCGTAGGAGAGATTCCAACCTACTTATTTTATGTTCTGCTTTTACTGGTGGTGTGCTATCGCCTGCCACACGTGTATGCACCGTTACGACACACCGTAGCAGCGGCAGTGAGAGACCTACATCGGGACGGCGTGTCCATATTTTTGGCACGTCCGATAAACTGAGACGAACTTTAGAATGCACCTGTTTCGTGCTCAAAACCAGAGATAAACTTGGCCGTTTTATCATACTTTTAGCGTATAAAATGAAGCCAAAAAGCGTATTGTTTGCCTCCGGCGGGCCCTCGGGGGGCGCTTCCAGCGGGCCATCCTCGGCCGTTTCTTTTTTTGACTTGTTTGGCTCGTTTCGCCAGTCAACTAGTAACAAGCCGATAACTCCATGCCAATTACTACACGCCTACAGATTGGACTACTTGCAGGTATATAGGTCGCGTCTCATTACCACCAATTTACTACTGTAGTAACAGAGGGATTGGCATCGTATCCATGATCGTCGGTTGCAAGGAACGCTTACGAGTATCACCTTCTCATACCGCAGTAGTCTATATAGGCCCAAGAGCAAGAAACACCAAAGTACGAAACTGAGTCAAAATTTGTTCGGGACGATAAGAAACTATGCTTCGTGTAAGTAAGAAACATGCTCAGCGGCGAGCGCTACACTAAAATCTACTGGTTTTAATAGCCTACCGGTATTAATTAGCGGTCAATATTGAAGGGTTCAGCCTTGTTCAGAGTAGGTGTTCTTGCTGGCGGGCTCATACTGCTGTTCGCTGTATGCTGTATGCGAGTAGCATTACATATACTAAAGACGGTATTATTAATAGTAGCATCAGAACACCAAAAGTGGTATTACGCGGGTAGCACACGGTACTTGCTTGTTGAAATCTGTTTCGAGTGACACACAGCTGCTGTATCATGGGGACATTACTGCGATATCAAGAGTCACTAAGGGCGTTTACCGTTTACGCAGTGCGCAGCGCTCAGCCCCTAACAGCGGTACTCGTAGTGTGTACCACGGGTACACCAGTACGAACACTCGTTGTCTCGCACATAGTGCTCGTATCGTAGCTGGTATTCATATACCTGGTATACCGGTAGTACACAACACACAACACACCCACCGTCCGTCCGACAGCGCGATGAGCGGACGTTACGTGATTTACGATTTGCTCTGACTCGACGATGGCCGATTCCAGGAAGCAAACGTTGCTATCAATACAAGCTTACACAAGGAAAGCATTTGGAAGGGTGCACGATTATCGTTGCATTCCAGAACCCGGCCTGTAGTCCAACGAAGGCGACTTATGATAAGGACGCATATACTGCTGCTGAAGTCCCAAAGCGGCTCGTACGAGTACGGACAGATCATGAGCCAGACGACCGAATTTACTGCATTGAACGAGGGACTTACTACTCATGACACATGTATGTACGAATACTCAGCAGAGCGCATCGAAGCGCACACCAGGAGAGCCGGCAACTGCAGCTTAGCAAGCGGCACCAAACAAAAAACAAATTTCACCGCAGTCAAGTCGACTACACACTCAAAGTCCGCTCACCCCTCTCTGTCTTGGCTGCGTCAGGAGCGATGCACAGCATGCACTGCACACTCACACACACAGCGAAAGGCAATTTGTCCTTCGAAGGTATCCGAGGTATCCCGAACCATAATCCAACTGGAAAAGTGGAACTCCCCAATAAGAATGCGACGCGCGAAACTTCACAACTACAGGGTTTGAGTGCTGGTGGGCTGGTGTGCTGGTAACTCAACTTAAGGTTCGTTCCCGTGGGGACTAGTAGACCATGTTTCAGAGCAATCCTAGTGCAACGGCTAGTCCTGGAGCTTCGCACGTGTTAAGTCAACGGATCAATGAGGATCAGGAAATCCTGACGTTTCCAGGTGAGAGCATATGATACGGACGTAGGAACACAGCAAATAAGCAGGAACAAGGGCTCATGGCTCATGCTTTCAAAATTCAATGTTGATCTCGTCGTCGCCACGTACGTACCAGGTATCATACGATAATACGTGCCCGTGTCGATACCATGGTTGGCTCGCTACAAGGTACAAGTACCTCGTGCTTGCGGACACATATCGTATACCTGTGCGTAACATTGCATGGTTCCGGGCTGTGAATCCTGCCTACCCGGCACCGATGGACGCTACAGGTAGGTGTCGCAATCGCCCCCATGCCCAAAGGACGCTGCAGCTGTCTGCAATAATCTCATAATCGGCAGGGTGTGGACTGCGGGACAACATTTTCGTCTCCTACAAGCAGGCTTCGCCGGCGGCGGGAGAACGCCGACGGCTCGGCAGAGGGCCCGGAGGAGGAAA
>JBBMKB010089651.1:0-11440 GCA_037833945.1 Alaria marginata
TCTTTGTCCGTGGGGGGTGGGGGGAATATTTCGTCGGGAAGAGATCAATAGGTTATTATGCGTTACATGACAGTTACTTCGCTTGGGACAGCCTTCGCTGTAAGGGGGGTTAATTCATCAACCCGGACCCTATGCTGGTAAGCTATGACCGCAGTTGACCTGTGTCTGGATACGATATTCTATTCCATGGAGACATTGTATGCTGGAACTCGTATACCCCGTAGCTAGTACTCGTACTGCTTGTGAATGTACTCATACTGCTGCCCTGGCCTCTACTACGGTCTTTTGATCCGGGATCGTACCGAAACAATTCGTAGCAGGTTTGGCCGTTTCGCCTGGATCCTGCAGGTATAGTAACTCGGATTCCTGACGGATATCGCCATATCCGTGACTAAACTCGTACGGTTGAGCCAATTCGAAGCTCATACTCCTTTGGTGGTACGATGGTATTGCAATGAGCGGGGCATGCAATACATGGACAGACCTATGTTTTATTTCGTGATGCCTCGCCAAATTTGTCGTGGATATTGCTACAGTTGGTAACTCGGGTTCTCGGTGGGTATCGCCACACCCGCAGCACCACCCGTACGACTACGCCAAGTCAGGCTCACACCCCGTCGGGTTTCCGATGATGTTGTTATGAGCGGGGCATGCAATGCATGGTCCGACCTACGTGTCACTCTGTAATGCCTCGCCTAACTTGTCATGGTATTTGCTACAGTTGATGCTCCTCATGCGTCCAGAGAATACCCATGACTCGTATCACCCCTTAGTCTAAACTGCGCACCAAATGTTTATCGAATGCCTTCGAACCGTGTTCCTTTTAGATGGTTTCATGCCGATAGGAGACGAACAGTTTAGCCAACCGCCGAGGTCTAGCAAAGGCGTGGGAGGTGCCGACGTTTGTGAACCCCTTTCGCCAAACCGAAAACATTCTGTCATTCAGCACTGAAAGACGTAGTACGAAAATGTTTCAGTTTGACACCGAAATATGTGCTGTCACACCGTGGTTGACAGATTACGACGGTGGCGACTGCTGTGAGTGCACCTGCGTCAGTACCACGGATATCACATGCGGCGACAGCGGCTACGACTGCATCGACCCGACCTGGCCGTGCGAAGAGGACTATGTCGAAGCCGGAACGAAGACTACCATTACCGCATCAGCCAATGCTTACGACGAGCGCCCGGGCACGGACAGTGGGGAAAACGGATGCCTGTTGGACGGGTGTGAAGCATCGCTAACCCGGGACGGCATAACCGATTTCTATGCCGAGTCGAGGTGGTCCTGCGCACAGAAGCTTGTCTCCGATGGAACGGCGTGCGTGATCGAGTTCGCATTTGAAGACCCCCAGGATATCATGGAAATTCAGGTGGCCTTCTTCAAGGGAGACGAGCGCTCGCGCACTGTGCAGGTGAGCCATGTCGTGCCCAAACCGCCGTCAAATGTCATCAAAATAAAATAACGCAAAAAACATCAGGGTTGATTTTTTTGTTCGAGCTCGTTGTCACTACGGACGAACATGTAAGGTCCATGTGGGAATTCCAACGTCTAGTTTCGCCCAGGGCGGTGTGAGCATGCCTTAGTCTGTATTTCTATCGCAGCCGGCATGCATCTAAGATGATAAGTGATACATATGTGGTCAGAAAATTGTATCTTTGGGAATTCCTTCTATTGCCTTGATGATGTTCGGATTTCTGCCCGGAGCGATGTGTCCCACGCACATCGGAGACTGCATTTTCATGGCTGTCTGCTTACATGTAGGATGATGATGCGGGGCCGCGATCGAACAAACGCAGATTTAACGAGCCGTTCCCTTTGTACCCTCATACAACTGCAGAGATCTTTAGAGCCGACGGTCGCGACAAGAGTTAGTTGAATACACTATAATAACAGCAATACAAGCCGCGACGAGATCGTCTAGAACGAACGATTTAGTTCGAATGTTGGGGAACACGCCTCCAGATCAGAGACTCGAAGTATTTTTTTATTTGCATCTGCGCGCTGACCAAAATAAAATGCATGCGAGCCACGACAGTAGAAAATGTAAGCAGCAAACCGCCTGCCGATGTCGGCGTTGGCTCGTGCAAGTGTACTTAGCTCACTTCATCAACGAACATGTGTCGTCGGTTTGGGAGATAACAAGCTAGCATGCCGGTGAATATTATCGATGCCAAGCTGGAAGTAGTTACCGAAAGGAGTTTGACTTTGTGCGCAGGTAACCCCGCTACTTGTTTTTTCTCTGAGTTTACTTCTGCGTCCTGGCAAAGACTATTGACCAATGATCGACGTTGACGCTCTTGCTGCAAATAGTCGGATGGCTAAAAAGTCAGTCATTATTTCAATGCAATACGTCGAGTAAACATCTTTCGACATTGTATCTGCCCGCCAACTCTTGTTCCTTTCGTGTTTTAGGCAACGATCAACGGTGAGGTCGTGGGGGAATATTATTCATACACGACGTCGACCTACAACACGTTCGACATCCAGAGCGTGGGTGTTGAAACTATGACATTCACGCCGATCGGCCTCACCGAAGACGACTGGATCAGTTTCACCGAGGTAAGCGACGCACACTGGTCTGCTCGATGCACAACTACCCACGGTCGTTGGTTGGCCAACGCTATCGTGGAGCGGGTACCCTCATGTTTACTGTCTATTTACGACTATCCGCGAAAGTGACTGCCTGCCTTGTTAAAAAACGAACTGTTTTAGTTTTGTATAAGTGTGCAGCGTAGCAAAACAAATCACACACGCAGATATGCCATCCCACGGTAATCAACGACCGTTCTCCCAAATTATGGAACCCATCCAAAACCTGTTTAAACATTTTCCTATGTTTTTTTTTCGGATATATTGGCGTCCCTGTTGTAATAAACAGTTGCATCCCCCCCCGCCCCCGCCCCTCCCGCTGTATATTTTATTACCATATCTACGGTACATACCGAAGCCTTGAGATCATCTATCTGGTTAAGCATACTGTATTTTGTTCTCAAACTCAAAATATTGGTGAGGTATATAGCTCTTCAAGCGAAGGGCCTCATCTAAAAACGGACTTAGTTTAAATATGTTCCATTACAGGGGCCCATAGCAATCAGGACCAAATATAGTTGGTAAAACCATGGCAATGTATAGTTTTTTTGCATGAGATAGGTCCTGACTACTGTAGTCCTCCGTAATACTAATAGTACCGTACCATGCGATTGTCGCTGGCATGCTTCAATGAAGCAGTGTACGACTCTGGTTGAAACCATGTATGCCCTCCTTGTACACGCAGGATGCTTTAATATACACCTAATCGTGGTTCTGATAACCGGTTCGCTAAGCCATCGCCTCCGCATGGAGCAAACCACGGTTGAGGATTCTTTATCTGGTCGCCATCTATTTTTTCCCCACAACTATGGTGCGATATTGACCCGCAGGTACGCTTCATGGTGGAGCCCTGAAGACGCACAACTAGGCGGTAATACGGTGGATGTTGAACTTTTGAGATCAAACAGCTTTGACTCCGGAATTCCTCAGCGGCAGGGCAGCTCACCGTCCGTGGATCGGACAGCAAGTCGTTCATTGCATACCTAGTCTATGGTACCGTGCAGGCGTCCCCAGTGGCTCAGTTGGTAACCTCGTAAACCTTCTGAAGGCTTTGTTGCGGGTTCGAATCTCTCGGGAGTGAAAACATCGTAAATAGGCGTTGAAAACGATACTATATTTGTGAGTAATCAAAACTCGACTTCAAATGCTGACCAGGGGAAGGGACGGCTGAACCCCTCTCGCGATAAAAGGTGAGGCAAGAACCGCAAGGAGAAAGGTGGAGATAAATCATCTGTGTTTACCTTCCCCCTGTGTGACCCCGGCTGGTGTGTTTAAACATCTGGCGCCCAGAATAAGTGGGACGAAACACACACACCGTATTTCGGTGATGTCTTGCATTTCTGCTCTAAGTCGGCAGTTGAGTGATAAATAAAAAGGTCCGCGAGTGAGGAGGATCGGCAATTAAAAGGGCGGCCGACGCTTTCTACGACAGAAGTAGCACGTTTTGGCGTTTTGGTTTTATTGACGGGGACTCTTAACCCAAACTCGTCGGAATGTCATTCTATTTTTGCATTATTTGTTTTTGTATAGATGGGCCACGGGTTTGTTCATCGGATTGCGCTTTCCGTTTGCCCAAAATCCTTTTTTCGGTGAGGTATAGAGCTCCTGAAGTGGCGAGATTTAGAATCAAATGTTGAACCTCTAGCATCGTAGAGCGTGTCGGCTCTCACTATGGACACGTCAGAGTCACACAAGTATGTCATCTGTTGCAGCTGGTCGATTGCGTCGCGACGTACACGAGGTTTTAGATTTACCTATACATGGTATTTTCAAACGCGACATGATGCTGGTTACATACCTCGGGACACCCTGTATCGTGTGCAACTCTTTCGAGAGTAGTATGCGTGACGTTTTTGGTGTCATAGGTACGATGGTGTGCGCTGTAGCGGAAACGATGTACAATAGTTGGGTTGGATTTCAAGACACATGGCGAAATGTGGAGAAGGTTTGCTAAGATAATTGTGACCGACGAGTCTCGTCAATGGATAAGCTCCCCAGTATCGTTGATATAGCAGTCATGGTTTGCTATCATCTTCCTTGTCCACCTATATCATACGCCATGGGGTTGTGTATTGGTTTGACGGTGTAATGTCTACCCGGGTAAGCTTTTGGGAAATACAGAGAACTACTCAATTAAGGACTTCGGAGTGTATTTGGCACACCCCTCTTGTGCCATGCATCTAAGGCCATTCCGACACTGACACTATGTTCTGCCCGCCAAGTAACTGCGCACGGTGAAGCTCCCGAGGTACACGAGGGTCGTGAACGGCAGCCGAGAGTTGAGTTTTTCGTATCACTCGCGATATTGATGCCACACGTATATCCATCGTCGGATACCTCAAGCTGAAAAGCCCTACAGCGTAACATAAATCCGATGCGGTTTATTTTAACGTAATTGGATAGTCTAGATACCTAGCTACTAGCCCTGTGGATTGTGTGTCGTGGCTCGCTTACAACATGTATATCAAGGCATAGCGTCAGGGCGAGATGCAGGGTTATTCGTACCAGGAGCCCAGTACTTGTAGCTTCTACTCTTACAGTAGAACGCCTCTCAAGCAGTTTCTAGGCCTCTAACTCAATACTATATGTATGGATATGTATCTTCGGGGGCGTGGTATAATTTCAACCACCAGGCATAACTGGGAAGTGTCTGTCATTTGACGATCGATGGGCTGGGTTAGTATATGAGAGAATGTTGGATCATACGTTACGAATATCACGAGGACAATACGCGACCCGTAGCTCGGAAGGTCTTGCGTGCGGCCACGTGATTACCTGCGCGAACAGTCTGAGATTTACTGCGTGGGTATAGTCGCACAATTCTACGGGTAGCTATTTCGTACCGTGTCTATATCAAGATGAATAGAGAGTGGTTGAGAAACCAGCGTGTGCCTTATGCAACTCTGCTTACCGCTCAAATAACTTCTCTACCGAAATAGGCAAATATCAAGCAAGTACACCCCGTCGGGGTTTGCGTCAAGGGTAGTTGCGTTGCTACAACAGGAGGCAGCAGCCCACCAATTCGCTGACAGTTAACATAGTCGTCTAGAGTCAGGGCCCAGTCGAATATGGTATCGATGAACCTTATACATGGAACACAACATTTTTGTTGTCGTAGTGGTACCTGGGTTTGTAGTAGACCATCGTCCTGGCTGTCGTATTAATTATACATCTGGTTTACTTCTTTTATAGTTGATTTGACATTGACTGTTTAGTCGCTCTTTTCACTGCTGAGCAGGGAATCCCTCGCCAGTTAGCACTGACTCGATACACTCTCTTATTTTCGCCTCCCAATGACCATGTATCATTCAAAATGCTATCACTGGCGACAATCGTTGTCCAGCGGTTGGATTCGCCTCATTGAGCGAGAGCCTCAGACACAAAAACCCATGCACTGTGCAAAACCTGTTGAAACCGCGATTTTTTTCCTATTCCACCGCGCGTGCGCGGGATTGCAATTTTTCACCGAAATCGTAGAACTCGTTTTAAAACCAGTGACTCGGGCACCGGCTATACGTCGGAGAACTTCCGAACTCCCCTAACGTAAAACACGCCTGCTTCAGCACCACAGACCCTCTTTGCTCCGGCTTACGAATAACAACTTCACGGCCGTCTTCATGAGGAAAGCACTTCAAATCGTTAGCGTCAGATAAAGTTTGCAAGAGGTGTAAGCGGATCCCCCGCGCTGGTCGATAGTGATGCTCGCACTCCCAGATTTCTGTGTGATGGTGTCGTATCAAAGCCAGTACGTATTACAGCGCGTGTTCAACAGATCAGTACGTGCCGGTCAATACTTAACATACATTATGGCCCGACTGGGCTTATCTGAGAGTGTAAACGCCTGAAAAGTCTGTTACGTGTTGATAACCATATATCGTAAAATTTAATATCGAAAATTAAAAAGACAGTTTAGCTATGAGATCAAAAATTCGATCGAAACTCATATTTGAAGCTGTGTGTGATGCTTCGATCGCGCGTAATACAGCTTGTGTTTGTCCTCATAAAATATATAGGTCGGAGGCTCCTCTAACTGCTACCAAGATGTGCGCGGAAACTATTAAACCCGTTATGAGAGGGACACAATATGACGGATGTGGGACGTTCCATCTTATGCTACACATATGGTCGTAAGACTTGTAAAGGGAAGGGGGGGGGTGTAATAGGTTCAGGTTAGTAATAGTAAAAGTTTGCATAAATAAAAAAACTACTGCACGAAATGGTGCTATTACATATGCCAAAATATATGAGGGGGGCGGTTGGGTAGGAAGTAGAGAGGAAGGGAAGGGGGGGTGTACTCATTTCTTGCATAGTCGTAGTCGTAACACCATAGACCCTCGCATCACTAAAACGCTGAGACAGAGCCGTCGGGTTTTCACCGACCAGACAGACATCACGTGCACCAAGCGCGAAGCGCCGTGAGGTGCTCGGCGAGTCGTATGAAGGGTGAAGTGTATCCTACTAAGAACCCCTCGCATGGCGGACTTCCGAATCTTGTGCGTTCTTTCTTCCATCTGGGTGACAGCTTCGAATTAATAAATGCATTTTCTGGTGTGGACACTTCCGGAGACAGCAATTGGGAAAATATATAACTGCCTCGTGAGTGCCTTACCCTATACACACTACGCCCTTGCGCGGATATGCGTAGCGTTCTCCAAATCTAGTGTGTAACCAGGGGTCTGCGAAAAAACAAATTTAGACACCACACTCCCAAATTTAGTTTTTGGAATCCAAATATAGGGGGAGGGGTGTCAAAAGTTTGATTTAGGCCCCCTCCAGCGTATAAGGGGGTACATACAATACTAAATCGTTCATAAACGAAATCAGATCATCCATAAACTGCAGCACCATACTATTTCCTATATAAACCTAATATATACCAAACCCTTTATAAACCTGTAGCAGGGGATGTTGGTGAATCGTCCCCGCATTCGGAAGTGGTAGGCAAGGCCTTCCAGACAGTACAACAACACCCAGCGTTTCTGCTTGTAGCTGAACACTCTGGAGTGAACGAGCGTGGCCACGACCGACAGCATGAGCACCGTCGATGGCGAGGAAGCAGGGGCAGTAGCGCCGTTCACTGCTCAGGGTTGGTTGCAGCGTCTCTGCAGCAAGAGCTCCAGCGACGCTGGAAGCGGTGGGCACGACGTGTGGGTTTGCTGCTGCGTCCATGATTTCGAAGACGGGTCGACGCTTGACGCAGCATTGGCTCGAGAGCACGAGCGTTCCACGGAGCACCAACGGTGACTGGCAACGCTACTGGATTGAATAGTTCGTGACACTATTGCCTGCGGCGTGGGACTACTTGGGAGGAGGCTGCTTGCTTGCTGGAGTTTCAACCTCGTATAAAACTCGTACATAAATACCGGTATTCCCGAGCTGGTACTCCGCAAAAAGACGTCGGGTTGACGGTCAACCTCTAGACCTGCCAAGACCCCTATAGACCTCATGTACTGTTTTTAGCATATGGAGTGCCTTCACGTCTGTCTGTCGAGGGATCAGAGTGCTGTAAGCCAGCTTTGACTTATGTACGTACTATACTGGTATTACATAACACGATGACTTCACTCACAGCAGTACCTCATGCAGGTCTAGCATACGATAGTACTTCATCGGACCCAACCCTTGTACAAGTATCTGCACTTGAACTCGTTGTGGGAGCATTATTGCCCCACGGTCGGGTCGACTACAGTAGTAAAAGCGGGTGAAACTATCAAAAAGTGCCTCGTACTGCTGTATGTCCTGCTCTGACAAAGCTATGACGGAAACCGTGCTGAGCGGAACGAGTGAAGACTTATTCTGTCTCGGTTGTATCCCTTTACCGGTGTATATTTGGAACAAGTTGCAACCGCCCTCCGTAACAATCTCTGCACGTTTGTAGCCGTCCAGTCGTCTATATGTGAGCTTTGGCAGAATTTCACCTTTCCACCCCGAACGTTAACTTAGGCATTATCACCGCCCGGCCGCGCAACCTGTCTGTACGTCTGTTTCACAACCTCTGTGCACGTGCAGCCCAGTGAAGGTCACCGAGCGTGATTGGCCGTTGGCACGTATAGCCACGAGGAACAGCAGCGGAAAGTGGGTCTGCAAGTCTATAGAACCAGCCACTTGCACCAACGCGGCATGTCTGTTTGTTATGCCCCCCTCTCAATCGTCTGCTGGCCGGTCCATAAGGCATCGGAAATACACTGGACAGCACTTCCGTAACGCCTCGCGCGACTGGCTTGCGCGTGTGCGGGGGTTCACAACCCCTTCAGACGAGGCGTTGGTGGACGCTCCCGGCACCGACCAAGCCGACTACACTACACGGTTGTAGGTCGGAGCACC
Organism: Alaria marginata; assembly: GCA_037833945.1. Taxonomy (NCBI): domain Eukaryota; class Phaeophyceae; order Laminariales; family Alariaceae; genus Alaria; species Alaria marginata. The sequence continues at coordinate 8,918 of JBBMKB010089651.1, forward strand.
ATTTGCAACACTTTTCAAACTTCCTTCGCAAAGCAATGGTCCCACCACCTACGCTGTCGGGGTTTTATCGGCAACAGCACCGCCAAGCACGGATACCCGGGTCGGATCGGTGGGTGGACAGGTCGTGAAGGCGCACCTTATAAAGCTGCTGGTGGGGGGAGGTTGTTCACTCTTCGAGTTGGAGGCGCGAAAGCAGCGCACAGAGATCACCTACAGCCCTCTGAAGTTTGTGATAGAACTGGACCCGGACATGAGCGTGGATAAGATGACGTACGTACGTGTTCAGCATGGACGAGTTGTTGTCCACGCAGGAGGTACTGGTTGAGACCGTGGGGCTCGTGGAGGGATTGAAAGAACCTCCTATCATGCGAACGGTTCCCCACACTATCGCCTCGCTTCCTCTGCACGCTGACTTAGTGTACACTTCGGATGTGGCTCGGACACCAGAGGAAGTACCCGCATCCTCTCCTGCTGGGACGGTCTAGCGTCCGGCATGCAAAATGGAGGTGGTTGTGCGGGGACTGCGGCAGCACGTTGGGGGGCACATCCAAGCGACGAAGGTACGCCCTGTCTGCCTTCTTCGTACAACTATGTACCGACGCAAACCCACGCGAAGTGTTTTGTTGGGTGAGGCGTATCGCACTGCCTCGAACACTCTAGCCATGACGAGTCTGCTCAATTTGTGTTATGATTCGATTTAACTCCGTTGTTCGTACGTGTACAAAATCGGCGTGTACTCAACAGGACTTGCAGAACAGCGACACAAGCGGCTTCTGTGGTGTGGCGGGTGTGGGGGCCTGCAAGACATGGGTACATGTGCACCCGAAGGGGAAAAATACACCTATTAATAGCGTGTTCTCTAGCTGCACTTTCGCTCCAAGGGAGGATGAGCGAAACGCCTCCGTCACGCTCCGGCTGAAAACGGCGTCGAAAGGTAGCAGGCATTCGCCGTGCACTAACGTGCCCCTCAAGTGCCTTTTTTGCGAACATGACCGTTGGGTATGGAAGTACTCTATGGCCCACCACGTGCGGACGGAACACGCCGTGGCTGTCGCCGCGGGGTCCACCGATGCCGTGGCTTTGGCATTCCGAGCCAAGTACGACGTGAGCGAGTCAGACAAAGAATCGTGAAGGAGACGATGCAGCCAATTAGGTCACGAAAGCGCCCCAAGAGAGGAACCAGCGTGACGATTCGACCACGCAAGAGATCGCGTGGAAGGGGAGGAAGGGAGACCCGCCAGCGAGCAAGCCGCGTCCCCATCGACATCGACGAGTCCGACGAAGAGGAGGAGGAAGAGGAAAGGCGGAGAAGGACGAGGACGAAGAGGGCGACGAGGAGGAGGAGGGTGACGGGGAGGAGGACTAGGGGGTCGACGAGGAGGAGGAGGGGGAAGACGAGGAGGACGGGGACGAAGAGGGGGTGGATGAGGAGGAGGAAGACGAACAAGTAGACGACCAACAGGAGGACAAGGAAGAAAACATAGAAGCAGACGAGAAAGAGGAGGACGAGGATAAGGAAGAGAGGGAGGAGGAAAACAACGAGGAGGGCAGGCGGGGAGTTTAATGGGGTAGGGAAGAAGGATTGCGGGCGTGGGTTGTCGGGGTGTAGGGGCAGCAACGCCTTACGCTGTTAGCGGAACCGGGCGGCGCTGCACGTCGAAGAGGCAGTGGAGTCAGTTGGGTTGATTCGCATACGTCGATTTGTCTTGAGTATGTTCCGCTCGGTTGATTGTGCACGATCGTGGGATACTGCCGTGCTAGGGGATTATCGCCGGCATACGGTACGACAGCTTCCATGGACCTTGATGCACTCTTTGTACTAGTCTATCGTGGAGCAACGTCGAGGTAGTCTGGTGTGGCGTCGGATTTTGTTTTTCGAACACCGAGGTAGTGGATACAAGTGTGTAAGGAGGCAGTGGTGTTATTCTAGTACGCGGGACTGTCGGTACGTGCGCCTTCCACCTAATTCCGCCTGCCGATATATTTCACAACCAACCACATTTTTTTTCAATCTTCTTACGAGTGGCTGGTGTGGCGAGTGTGGTGGCGGTTCCCCAACTACGACCCTCCCCACAGTATCAACACATTCCTTGTACAGTCTGTCTGTGTAAACCATTGTGTACACAGTGTACACTCAAAGCCAAGCAGTAGTAGACGCTAGGTACACGTACATAGAGCAGCGTCTGCAGGCGTGTGAGACAAACAAAAAACACACGGAAATAAAAACGTTTTTTTGTCGGCTCTCCAATATATGGGGGGGGTGTCTGGGGTTCAGATCCGCGTGCACTCGGTGTAACTATTCTTCTTCTGGTTTTTCTTTGTGGTGTCCGGTGCCACTGGTGTCCGGTAGGGTCACTGATACTCGGGTCTCCCCCCACATTCACTGCTGTGTTTACCTGCCGGGAATGAATTGTGTTCCCCACAAGTTGGACATGGGAGGTAACCATGTTCGAAGTTGATTATTCATCATTTGCAGTTACGGGACTACTTGCGTGGTCGGCATATTACGGGTTGTTTGCTGGT